>JAHLSL010000011.1:14937204-15012993 GCA_025920805.1 Petroica traversi
GAAGGAAGGAAGGAAGGAAGGAAGGAAGGAAGGAAGGAAGGAAGGAAAAGAAAAAGAAAAAAGCTCAGAAGTCAAAAGCAAAACTGAGAGATTTATGACAATGAAAGGAAGTAGAGTAAGAAGATGGGGTTTTTAAATGACTTTAAATTTGCTGTAGTGAGACTGGGACTTCACTGCAAGACATACTGATGATTTGCAATGAATTTTCACATTTAAGTTGTGTGGGTTTTGTAAAATCTATTCACAAACTGCACTGTGATCTTAGTTACCTCACATGTTGAATTGCTTCAGTTTTATTCTCTCTGCACAGGAAAAGGAGATTGACCTTTCCGGTGAAGTATTCTGCTTCCCCTCTGCCATAAAGCAACACTAAATTCTTAATTAAGAGCAAGCCATGTATTTTAATTAAATGCAACTAGAAAAATATTTCCTTGAACATGGTCTTCATGACCATGTGCAGACTGTCTAGTTGCACTTTTGATAGAAACTAATCTTTTAGAGCTCAGTTTTTATTCCTCATCTGGTTAGTCCTGTTTATGATCAGAAATATGATAGGATAGGGAAATTAATTACTTTGGAGCATATTCCAAAAAGTCTACTACATGCTGAATGGATTATGAGTTTCTTGGAGAATCAAGAGATACTCTGACAAATTTTTTTAAGCATGTTTTATGCCATCTTGTCCTAGAAAAACATAAATGTCATGTATGCCTGTTCTTTGCATAAGACTGAGGGAAACGGGGGTGACAAACAAGGGATAATATAGCCTGACAGTACCAGATTTAAATGTCTGCTAACTACACTGAAGTCAAATTGCAGTTATCAATTTAATACATGTGGAGGTTCATATACTACCTATACTGTAAATTCTGATTATTTTATCATGATTCATACAATGAAGTAAAATACAAAACTCAAGTTGTAAGAAAATGTAACATTTTCTGGGTTTTTTTTAGAGGAAGTTTCTTGTCTGAAATGAATGAGTCAAAAGGCAGAAAAATGCATCAGAGTATTAGAAGCGTTTAAAATTTCAAAGGAAAAAAAATCCTAACCATATTAGTTCTAAATGTCTTTTTTTATTACTAATCCCATGCTTTAGAGATTTGTTTGTGGAGGTTATTTGAGGAAAAGTAAAAGAGAGAAGGAGAGCAGAGGAGTTTGGATGGCTGGTAATACTTTTTTTTTTCATTTTTCAAAGTACTCACTGAAACACTGCTGGAGTTTTTGCCCGTCTTACTCTTGCTTTTGCAGTGAGTTCTCTAACATCTGTCACAGTCTTCATGAAGTCAACCATTCTTAGGAGACATTTCTGTGACCACATTTTTTGCTGAATCACAGAGCCCATTTTCCAGAATTCATTACGAAAAATAGTAACTACACACAGTTTGGTTTTTTCCCCAGCCTCTGTCTAGACTAAATGTCTCTTTATGACTTTCATAGTGAAAATGCAGTATTTCTCATATTTTGAGAATACAGAGGAAAATATTACGTCTAGGCACAGAAAGATTTTTGGTTGCAGGACATTTGGTGGCCGTTGTGCTGACTGCCTTCAACCAAAGGATGTTAATCTCTTTGGGATTCCACTGGGATCCCAGTGGAGAAAGGATGGAAAACACTACAGAGAGTCAAATTCTGGCAATAAATTGTTCAAGTTAATTTTTTTATATTGTACGAAGGCCATATTTATAATGTCTTCATGGATTGATATTGGTAATATTTATATTACATTTATTTTTATTTATGTGGAATTTTTCTCTTTAGTTTAATGTATGATGCCTTAATGTTACCTTATTTGTTCAATCATAACCAAAATCAAACTAAGGTAAATAATACAGATCTTTTACATGTTACAATAAAATGAATTATTCATTTTTTAAGGAGATTTGATAATATATATGACATTTAATCTCTTTGCTACATCATCTTTATTTATAAGTGTATATATTTTTATATGTGTATAGTTTTACCTATACAAATGCATTACTGCAGTTTTCACCAAGCTAATAAAATTAAAGCTTTAAATTAAGTCAGTAAAAACCCTGGAAAGATATCCAGCATTACTTTGCTTTACTTAAGGAGGTTTATTTAAAATTTCTCTGGCATATTTACTGATTATTATTATTATTATTTTTTTTTTCTTTTTCTTTACTATAAATAAATCTAGCTGGTCACTGTGGCATCCCAGATCTTATAGTCAATGGACAAGTAATAGGAGAAAATTATGGCTATAGAGACACTGTTGTTTACCAGTGTAGTCCTGGTTTTCGGTTGATCGGCTCTTCTGTAAGAATTTGCCAACAGGATCACAACTGGTCTGGCCAACTTCCAGCCTGTGTGCGTAAGTAAGCATGGCAATGAATACTGATTTATGGTACAGGAATACCTGTGTCAGACAACATGCGGGCCACATAAAATCTATGATTCGCCTATCAGGTTAAGTGTTCGCACTTTTGGCTACTGAATGAAACTTCTTCAAAAAGTGATAACATTTATGAATGCCACTGCTAAAATTTGAAAATGTCTTTATGACCTATAGTGGTCTTTGGAAATATTTTATGTATATTTGCTTTCACTGGTTTAGTTAGATAAGTAAATACTGTTAAAGTACACTGTCAACAAGTACACTGAGGATTAAAATCTTTTTTTTTACCAAATTATGTTTTCTTTTCTTATTATTATTTCTCATAGAGATGCTGTTCCTTTTATTTATGCTTTTGGGGTTCTTTTGAGTAATATTGTGCTTTATTAATGAGGTTTCTTTTATATAAGGGTCAACCCATCACATGAAGGAACTTTAAGTAAAAACAGAAAATTCTGTATTTAATTTAGGAAAGTTTGAGATTTCTCAATGCACTTTAAAGTAAATTACCGCTATTTTTCAGTTTCCATAGTATTAGTGTATTGAAACTATATGAATCTACCTCCAAATATCTTTGTAGCAGAAATTCTCCTAATGCCAAAGCATAATACATAATGTTCACTGAATCATTCTGTCATATTTTTATTTTTAATTAATATAAACTTTTTTTAAATCAAGACTTTGTTAAAAAATAGAAAAAAATATTTTAAAATTGTTTTTGATCATTTTGTGAATATTAATTTGTGTCCAATTTTCCCTACTTTTTTTCATCTGTCTTTTGTCGGTGCAGAAAATAAACTTTACCTTCTGTAGTCAGTTTTTGCATAAACATAAAAATTTCACTGTGCTCATAGTTTTGGGTTTTTTTTTTCAAAAACTTGTCATAAATTTATAGCTTCACTAAGTATTTAGACCACAAAGATAAAATATTGACTTGCTGCTAAGTCAAATTTGTAAGAAATAATACCTGAGGAACTAAGGTATTAAAATATTTCCTTTTAATTTCAGACTATACGAAATGAAAATCTAGTGCTTGCTTTTTTCCTGCTTCTTCTGTAGAGTTTTCTTCATTTGCTTTCACTACTTCATGTCAAATTCTATTCCAATTATTTAAAAATTTAAGTAAATTCTTGGTCATGAATACATTATGGAAAGTACACAGTATCAAAACTTGAAAATACTATTATATAATGATTATTTATAACATAATAAATAATGAAAACTGTTAACATCTTGTTCTGGTTTTTTGGGCGTTTTTGACTGGTGCTATGCTAGCTGTCAGCTGTGGTCACCCTGGTAGTCCTATTTATGGGAGAACAAGTGGAAATGGTTTCAACTTCAATGATGTTGTGACATTTTCGTGTAACACGGGGTACGTGATGCAAGGCCCAACCAAAGCTCAGTGCCAAGCCAACAGGCAGTGGAGCCACCCGCCCCCAATATGCAAAGGTAAGAATGCAGCACTTACAGGTTTCTAACTGAATATTGTAAATTTAAGGCTGAAAAATAAATAAACAGGTAAAGGAACACAAGACAAGATGATTTCTCTCTCACCAACAGAGAGACTGTTTAATTAACATAATAATCTTATTATTAAAGACTTTTTGTGATTCTCTGACTTTTTACACTCAGGCTGCCAGGATAATGGTAGCAGAGGAACTTTCTTATTCATCTGTAGATTTTACTGCTTTTTAAAAATTGTTTCTACAAGTTACTTAAGCAAAATTATGGGGAGATAATTAAGAGCTTAAATCCTGAAATAATTTTCTCTGCATTTTTAGCCAATATAGTTGTAATAGACACATATGAAAACCTATTTTTTTTCCTTTTATGTTTCTATTGGTGCTCCACTGAGCATCCTGACTTTGAAAATTGTTCTTCTGATTCATTAACAATGTCCATTTGCATTGGTTCTGAATGCTTCTATGTATTATATGTAAAATTACTTCATTTAGAAAAATGAAATATTATGAAATTAGTCCTGTTTGAGTTTTCATAAGCAGTTTAGGAAGGTTTTTTTATCCTTGTCTTTTAAAAATCTCTTATGTTGTTTTTAAATAATTTGTTTTCTTTAGAAAAATGTACTGTTTGCTGTAACCTGCATGTACATATGCAGACATTCTAATGATAGTTTTTCAGCATCTTCTGTGCAGCTTCTATGGATTTTTTATCTGTGCATAAACTAAATCATGTTGTGTTTTTGAGGCAGTTTTATTGCTTTTATTACTTTTCGATAGGTGTTCTCCACTTTCATTTGATTACTTTCCCCTAAGAGATACTGCCAAACAGTTTACAGAACCTAAGTTTCCAAGGAACTCTTTGTTGATGAGAAAATATTATTTTCTAAATTTACAGTACTGAGCATGTACTGTGTGTTTAGGGTACCGACTTAATCTTGTTTTCAATCCAGTTACTATCATTCACTTCCGTATTCTCGTATAGCAGATTAATGTGCCAGAGTGCTGATACTTATTGGCATGTAGGGATTGGTAAATAAGTTGATCAAGTTACTCTTTGAAATTTTACACAGTCCTGAAATTGTATATTGGTTTTAGAAGAGAGCTTAAAAACAAAAAGTGCTAATCTTTCTTTGGGCATCATTTATGATGTCTTCAATGTGCAGTGAAATCTATTCTAACAAATATGCTTTTGTTTATTGCTTTGAAGTTAAATAATAATAAAACTATTATCTTACATATTTATAAACTACCAAAAGTGCAATATTATAGAAAAGGCTGCACACTGTTGTGGAAACTTTGCTTTTGTCCCATAAATTTTTCATATAAATTCAGCAATACACTTGATGTTGTTATACTATTTACAACTGTGCTAAATATTTCGTTTCTTATCCAATCATAATAATAATTGAAAACTATTGAAATTGTCAAAGTTCCTTGTATTTTATTTCAAGTGTTCACTACTCCTGTTTAATGAAGAAATTATTTTCATTATTTCAAACATATGCTTAGAAACATGAACATGGACAATATTTTCAGCACATGGTGTGATTTTTGGGGCCATCATGACAGGGACAGGAGCTGGGCTTCAATAATCCTTGCAGGGGGAAAAAAAAAAAAAGAAAAAAGACAGAAATGGTGCTCAGATTTTCCTCCAGGAAAAGAAAAATAAATTTTTGGTATTGTCCATCACTGTAGCTAACAAATTGTTCTGTCCTTTACTGTTAAAGAATTCAAATACAAGTAGAAAGCTATTTCTGTCACTGGAAAAGGTATGTTTTCTAGAACTGTGTAACCGATCAGGCCATAGGCAGAATACAACATATAGATTAGTGGCTAGAGAGGGCATGAGCCATAAAATTACTACATTATGTGATTTAGGTAGGAAAAGTTATTTTGAATTGCATCTGGCAGTACCGTTTTTCCTTTGCAGGTTAAAGGGCTTCTCGGCATATTTTGATAATTTTATATACACACGGCCATGCATATTTACTTCTGAAATTCAACAACTGTGAATGCAGGGTCCTGCACTTGGGGAAGAGTAACCCTATTCACCCCATGCATAGGCTGGGGGTGACCTGCTGGAAGGCAGCTCTGCAGAGAAGGACCTGGGGGTCCTGGTGGACAACAAACTACCCATGAGCCAGCAGTGAGCCTGTGTGCCATCAAGACCATTGGTGTCCTGGAGTGCATTAGGAAGAACATGGCCATCAGGTCGAGGGAGGTGGTCCTGCCCATCTACTCAGCCCTAGTGAGGAACATCTGGCTAACCTGGAGTGTGTCCAGCACAGAGCTGCAAAGCTGGTTAAGGGACTGGAGCATTTTCTTACAATGACAAACTGAGGGAGCTGGGCCTGTTCAGTCTTAGGAGGTGACTGAGAGGGGACTTCTCCCTATCAGAGTCTGAAGGAGGGTGTCAAGAGGATGGCACCAGGCTCTTCATGGTGGTGCCAAGTAAAAAGATGAGAGGCGATGGGTAGGAATTTCTGCACAGGAAATTCCACCTGAGTACACATGCAGATGTATAGATCTGCACACAGGTGTACGCACATGCATGTATATAAACATGCAGTTGATTATAAGGATATAGGGATAGTGATTTTTATGGAAACTTGGGTTTTCTAGAGTAACTTTGACTAAGTGATGATGTTTTTCCTCGACCAGAGGAAATCACATGAGAACTGTTAAAATAATCTTCATTATCCCCAAAATAAGTATTATACTGAACTCACAGATATCTGTAAGACACAAAAAAAAAGGGAGGGAAAAATCTATATCAAAAAATTTTTAAAAATACTAACTTTAAAGTAGCTAAGGACTCAAAAATTCCTCAATATTCTTAACCATCAAAATTAACCTCTATTTTTAAAAGCTCCTACCCACTTGTTGGTATATGTTCTTATTCTGTCAGTTTCACCACAGTCTTACCTAACTGACTATGTTCCCTTTAGCTCAAAACATCTGTCTTAAAGGTGACCTATTATCAAAATGTTGGTATAGGAACATTTGTTGGTATGTTTGCATTTCTGTGTGAGTTAAACCAAGGCACATATAGCCCCAAAATATGTTTCTATTTGTGGACAAAAGTGTATGTCAAGGCAGGAATATAAATTCATTTTATTGGTATGTTCAGTAACTTCTAGTGGCCAATAATTTTACGGTATCATCACACTGTAAAGAAGCATTTCCTTTTATTTGTTCTTGGTTTAACATCTTCTGGCTTTAGTGTCTCATCGTTTCAGTTCTTCTTCATAGTTCACTACCATTATATAAAAAGTTATATAATGGTAGTGAACTATATGCCCTAAAAAGTTAGGGCATATAAAACTGGGATAGCAACACACTGGATGTTTCTTATAAAAAAAATAGGAGACTATTTTAGGAGACTGTATTAGTATGTCTGTGCTCTTTTTCTTTTTAGTGGTCAATTGTTCTGATCCTGGAATTCCTGCAAATTCTATAAGAGAAAGTAAAATCGAGCATGGAAATTTCACCTATGGCACAGTGGTATTTTATGACTGCAATCCTGGATATTTTTTATTTGGCTCTTCAGTTTTAATTTGTCAACCAAATGGCCATTGGGACAAACCTCTGCCTGAATGCATTAGTAAGTAGATAATGAGTTTGCTCCTACAAAGAACGTGGACTAGACGAAGTTTTATTTTATACATTTTCATTAGTCTCATGACAGCAATTAAAATAGAGATATTTATGTACATTTGTGTGTGTGCATTACTGATGGAGGGTCTCAGTAGCTGCTGAAGTAGCAGTTACATTGTTCTTGAATGTAGCAAATAACATAGAATACTTATGAAATGCAATAGACAAACAAACCTCTCTGAATGCTCTAGCAGAAGAATCCCTGATAGCAGGGATACAAGGTCAATACCTGTCCATTGAATTTGCCAATAACAGCACTGCAGAACATCTAAGATGTCCTCTGGACAGTGTCCTCAGTTTACCACACTGATAGATGTACCTGAACCTCATATTCATATGCAACCTTTCCACTGATGCAAGTGACTCAACACCACTTTTATTCTGCTTTGTCACGAATAACTTTCTAACTGTGATGCAGATAGAGCCAGAGATGTTTCTTAGCGATTTTATTGGCTGGGACAGTTGATTTACCTGGTTCTCTATTAGTCTGAGGAAAGGATCTTGTTTGAGATCAACATTTTTCCCTGAGAAAGGCTTTTTTTCTAGGGATTAAAGGGAAAACAGGCTAAAGGTTCCTTATTCAGGAATCATGGACTGATATTTGTAATATTGTAGCTATTTGTTCTCTCTAATTCTATCACCCTAAAAATAAGAAAAAAAATAAACTTTTTTTCTTATTATTGCTAAAATTTCCAGTTATGAATCTTGTCCTTTTCTTTGATGGGATAAGTAGCTTGATTGAAAATCACAGTTAAACTTAAAACAGTGTCTATTGGTTTCACATTAAATTTAAAGGCAACATTACCATTTTGAAAAGAGAAATATTTCTTAATAGTAAAATATCTTCAAAGAGAAATTAATTAAAAGGTAAAGTTGCAAAGATTTCTTATTTTTATATTTGTATTTTAATCTCTTAGTAATTTTTTGTCTGAATTGTCACAAATAATTTAATAATACAGCCTTTGCTCTTCTTTTAAAAGGGCTTTGGGAGTAAAAGTGATATATGTACTTTTGAAAGAGCACCTTCTGCTTTATTTGTGTCAGTTACATAGGAGGGTCAATGAATTCTACCTAAGTGCTATCCATGATATTTTTTAATTGTAAGCTTACCAAAGTTTTTTAAGAGCCATTTTAAAAGAGCTTCTGGAGTGTTTTGCTAATTATTACTGGAATGGGACTTTTTATAATGGCATGTATTGATAACACAAGGAGTAATGGTTTAAACTAAATAGGGTTCATTTATATTAGACATAGAGAAGATTTTTTTTTCAGTGAGGATGGTAAAATAGAAAGGAAGACATTTATTAGTATTAATTAGAAAAAAAATAAATTCAATCAACTTTTCATATGAAATCCCAGCCCAAAAACATTAATATCAAATTAAATTTTGTAGAATGTATAATAAAATTAAGGGTGCTATAATTTTTTAAGTCAATTATTAGGGATCCAAGACTTCTAGACATAAATGTAAACAGAAAAGTGTGTATAGGAAATCCCAAAGGTGGAAACTGTAAGGTACTAGTATGAGATTAACTGTGTCCTGTAAGTCATCTGAATAGGGCAAAAGAATTAATCAAGAACATACAGATAACAAAATATTCTGAAAACTGTGAATGTTCCTCACAAGAAAAAGGTCTCATTTTGTTGAAGCCTGCATGAACCCAATGTGCCTTTATATTAACAATGTTCTAATTTTTCATTCTCAGCAATCATTCATAAGCGATAGTAGATTTTAGTTAGAAGCTGCTATTAAAAAAGCAACATGCTGATAACAAGTTCTTGTTATGTAAAGTTGACTGTTCTGGCTGTTTTACTCAAAGTCCTCAAAGCCTGCAGAATGTCACAGGGGTCAGGGACACTAGGTAGGAATCAACGCTGGTCAATAGGTTGCCACATTCCTAAAACCTTTGTTGTCCTGTCAGGAAGGTTCTGCACCATGAAAGTTGGACCTTTAGGAGAACATGTCATTAAATTCAAATCAGTTTATTTATAATCATTAAGAAAGACAAATTGTCAAATATGATTTTGGTCTAATGCTCTATTGTACAATTATTGTACTGTTGCATGTATCTGAAATGCCGTTGAATTGAATACATCCTCAACCCTGATCAGGCTTCTGGTCTGGATTTTTCTTTAATAAAAAAATCCTGTTGAAAGTAGAATTTAATATGATGAAGTTTTGATAGAAACTACAGTTGTATGATTTAGCAGTCAGTTCTACTGCGCTGATATTTGCAGCTCTAATTTGTGAGTTTCTTGGTACATAAATACAAATATATCTGGCAAAGATAATCTACATACCATGGAAAGATGTAAGATAAAAAGAATTCAAACATCAGGCGTAGATTCAGTTTGTGTACATAGTGAATTTTGTTTATGATTTTTACCTGTGTGTTCCCCAAACTTGATTTATTTAACTTGCTTTTAAATTAATTCCTTGCTCTGAATTATTAAAGAGAGATGAAGTTCTGCATATTCTCTACCACAGCAGTGACTTTGGCATATACTGTGTTCCTGTGGTTTTTCTCTGAAGAGTACAAGATGTGTGCATGTGTGCATGCCCTAAAGACCAACTTAGTGAATGAGTGGTTTTGAACATCAATTTTATATATTTAAAATATCTTTTTTTTTTGACATCTCCAAACATTTCTTTCACAGTTTGTTCTGAAGCATGTTTTGCCTTCTAATCCCATGATCTTCCCCTTTCCCCCAAACCCTAAAATAGTTAACACCTCCACAAGGTTTATGTGTGCAGTTAAGAAAATGAAAACTAAAAATTGTCCGATCAGTGATAATAACCTTCCTTTATCTCCAATAATTATGCATTGTAGTGATTGACTGTGGACATCCAGGAGTTCCTCCTAACGCGGTCCTGTCTGGAGATAAGTACACCTTTGGTTCTACTGTTCATTACACCTGCACAGGTAGACGGTCACTGCTGGGGCAGTCATCTCGCACATGTCAGTTAAATGGACACTGGAGTGGATCTCTTCCTCATTGTTCAGGTAATGCATATGAATTAATGACTATGTCCTCAAGTTGTTTTAAATTTATTTTGATTTTTTCAGAAGGCTGTTTAAAAATCTGTAAAATCATGTGTGAAACTGAATTGCCATCTCAGTAGAAGTGAAAAATAAAATAGAACCATTATAAGCATAAAGTATTAGCAAAAAATAATTGGGGAGAAATAGAATTTCTTCGTGGCACTTAATATGAACAAGAAATTTCACATTCAATTGACTTTTAATGAAACCAGTTTGTTTTAAAAATATTTTTATATGACACTAGTATTAATTTCCACAGTGAAATCTTGCAGTATTGTCTCTTCAGAATGATGGGTTAGTTTTCTTCTGTTTTTTCTTTTAACTTGCAAAATGTCTACTGACTTGATGGTACCTCAGATATAACTTGATTGTGTAATACATTCTTATTTATATACCTCTGTATGATAATGCCAAGTGGGCTCCACATAATTTCAAGACAGGATGCTCAGTTTTTGAGGGGAGACCATCTAATCCTTGTAATAGTTTATACCTCACTGAAGTCAAGATATGTTTTCTGAAAAAACTTATTGCTTAGGAATATTGTGTTTCACAACTTCACAACTTTAGGAGCAGTGATCAAGTGAAAAACAGAAATCCGAGTTCCACACTAATTTGGGATTTGATTAAATCCCTTTTGTTATTGCAGATTATGTAAACAAATACTGTGATAATAACCATGTTATCAGTTTTAATTCTCAGTAAATACTGGTGGAAATCCTTTCTTGTCCTAGAATTTAATTGAAGAAATCAGAGGTGTTTTGAATCGTATTTAAGCCTGTGTAATTCAGAGAAATTAGACATGTTCAATGGCAGAATAGAAGAAGAAAACAAATGACATGTTTTTCTTGGCTTTGAGCTATGCCAAAACTAGAAGTGAAAAATATCTGATATGCAAATCTGACTAGGCTATACTAGTTTCACATTTAAAATCCAAGGTTCTTTACAGTATTAGTAAATAATAGAATCACCGAATGGTGGAAGTCAGAAGGATCTTTACAAATCATCTAGTTCAACCTCCAGTTACAGGTAGGAACATTTTCATAGCATCATAGAATGATTTGTGGTGGAAGTGACCTCCAAAGACCTCCCTTACTGCAATGAGAAGGGGTGTATGCAGCTAGATCAGGTTACTGTTCAACCTGACCTTGAACACTTCCAGGGGTGTTGCATCCACAAGTTCTCTGGGCATCCTGTTCCAGTGACTCACTGCACACATCATAATCAATGTCTGCTTTATGCCCAATCTAAACTTAGCCTCTTTCAGTTTAAAATTGTCCCCTCTTTGCCTGCCACTACAGTAGTTGATAAAAAGGCACTCTACATCTTTCTTCTATATTTTATATATTGAAAAGCACAATATGGTCTTCCAGAAGACATCCTTTCTTCAGGTTGAATGCCCAAATTTTCTCATTCTTTTTTCACAGCAGAGGTGTTCCAGCCCTCTGATTATATTTATTAACTTCCTCTGGACCTGCTCTTGTTCCTGTTGTATTGGAAACCTCAGAAATAGATACAGTAGTCCAGGTGGAGATCTCACATATTCAAAACCTTTTTTTTTCCTACCCTCATCTCTTCCGTGTATTCATTTATAAACTGATTATCAGCTGCATTTTCAGAATATGAAATTTTACAGCCCATGGGACAGAAATAATTGAAAAATAATATGAAATATTTAAGTAGAGCTTTTTGGTTAAAATATTGCATTGAGTTCTAATGTGTCGGAAGAATTTTTCAGTTTCTGAACCTTCTCCTGCAAACACTAGCACCTAGGTGACAAAACCTAGAAAAATGTACACCTAATTTAATCCTTAAACTTCCTATTAATAAAGCAGAAGGAAATTTGACACAATTAGAACAAAGATCAAGTTCCTATAACCTGTGATTTTTAAAGGCATGCACTAGAAATCAAACTTTAATGTAAAATAATCTTATTTAATAAATAATTATATACTTATGTATTTGTAAATTTGAACTATCTTAATAAAAAATGTTTTACAGCTAGCATGACTCCATATTTGTTTGGCTGAAAAAATCCTCTCTAGATAAAATCTAAGGCTACTTATTGTAGTTTTTTGTACTGTTAATAAGAAAAAAAAAAATCTAAGTTGTGAATTACAAAAATAATTTAAGAAATAGACAAAAATACCAAGGAATACAGATTGGAAGCCTAAAAATACACATGAAAATATCAAAACAGCCCTACTAAAAATAGGACTATTTTAAATTAAATAAGTGTTGAAATATCTTGGGATAAATAATTGTTAGTGAGGTACTAGAAAATATTTTTTTCTAATTATTGTTTATCTACCTACACATAGGAAACTCTAATCAGATCTAATTAACTTTTCCTAATACATAAAGAAAAATTTCCTTCACATAAGAATATTCAAATGTTAATAATAATGAATCAATTGAACAGAAAATAAACTCTTCTCTTTTTTAACTGTATTGTACCAAACTATAATTCTTAGTAAAATTCTGAGATTTTGTTTTCAAAGCTTATATCTGAAATGCTTTCTCATTATAAAATAATTTGCAGTTCATGATACAGAATTTCTATATTTTGCATCTAAAATATGTAAAATCATCAGCTTTTATTATGAGCCTTTATTTCTTCATTCTAATGCATAATAAAGCCTTAAAATTTGCATGTTTCTTGATATTATTTATAATACATAATATAGAATATTTAACTGAGAAAATATACAACGTGCTTGTCCTTTTATTATATGGAAAAGAATTAAAAAAGAAAACACTAGATCAGTGAACATAAGGTAACTAAACTTTGTCACATCATCCTTATGACAGTTTCTTGTCACATGACATTGAACTAGAAGGAATTGTCATGTCCCATTGATATACACTGGCATTCAGAAACAGTTTTCAATCATCATATGCATATGAGATGGAGTCAGAAATTTTTTGCAATGTAGAATTCCTCATACGTGCAGAAAGGGTTGTAAATAGTCTAAATACCCTCCATTTCATCAGGATTAAATGTTAACTGAGAATTTGTTACTCATGTGAGTGAAGGATGGCTCAGAACTAACTGTAAAAATAACTTAGTTGAGTCTGCATGAAGTAATAAAAATATGTTCTCTTAGACTTCATCACAGTCTGCAACTTCCTCATGAGAGGAAGAGGAGGGGCAGGCACTGATCTCTCTCTGTGGTTACCAGTGACAGGACCCCAGGGAATGGCCTGAAGTTGTGTCAGGGGAGGTTTAGGTTCGATATTAGAAAAAAGTTCTTCACCCAGAGGGTGGTTGGGCTCTGGAACAGCTCCCCAGGGAAGTGGTCACAGGACCAGCCTGGCAGAGCTCAAGAAGAGTTTGGACAACGCTCTTGTACACATGGTGTGACTCCTGGGGGTGGTGCCAGGAGGTGGGTTTGATGATGCTTCTGGTCACTTCCAATGCACCTTATTTTGATTCCATCACATCCTGATGTGATTAGTCATTTAGAAAAAATATTTCTGTAACCTTCCATCAAAAGAGCTGATGGTTAACCTTCCTAAAATAAAAATATTCACAGTAATAATCAGACATTAGAAAAAAACACATGGTTTCACTTACAAGAGGAATATGTGATTTCTATTTGCCATAACAAATAACCTATTTTCAATTTTTCACCATAAAATATTTTAGGCATAATGTTAAGTAACTTGCCAAAACCTGAACTGTTATTGTGAAGATTTTACAAATATAGATTATTGACTAGGCCCTGTTCCAGTTTTGTCATAGTCTAACTAAATACTTCTAGAAAATGTACAGATTCCCAAAACAACAAAAGGCAGCCTTGATCTAGGAGATTTTTAAAAATTTCCAAAATATGAAGCAGACTTTTTTCAAAGTAGAGAGTTGTTAAATCATCTAAGTACCTCAGGCATAAATTATTTTGCAAGCTTATAGGATTTTTTTTTTGCTATAATTTGGAACTATTTGCAATTTCTTTTTAAGTGGGGCTGGCAATCTGCTTTACTGATCTGTGCCACATAAGGAAATGGGTAAACAGAGAACAGTCTAACTTCTCAGTCTGTGATTTCAAAACTTCTCAGTCTGTGATTTCAAAACTTCTCAGTCTGTGATTTCAAAACCAGCTAGCCCTTCTACTTGAGTATATCTGTTATTTCTGAATCATTTAAATACACAGTACCATGCACTTCTTGAGCATAATGGACTAAGCCAAGTATTTGCTCCTGAACCATAGTTTCCAAAGCAAAGTAAGCTGGTTCTACTCTTCTTCCTTCACTATCCAGTTCTGAATGTACTTTTGTCAGGAGAGAGTTATGTCCAGCCCTTCATTCCCAACAGCATTTTTTAGACACATACAGTGCCATCTAAGGCAGCAGAAGCTCTATTTTTCTCTGCATATAGACTCCAGGGTCCTAATTTCTCATATAACTCCTCTATAGTGAGTTTGTCGCTCTCAGTCTTTTGCATATTTAGAGTTTGCAACTTTGTTTATTATTTCTATGTAAAAAAATTCTCTTATTGCCTCTATTTATTCCTAGACAAATCCCAGAAAAGTATGACTATTTGCAAAACAGATTATTTACATAATATGGTTAATCCTTTCTGCCTGATTCTTGAAATATTTCACTTTTATTTAAAATTATGTAGGTAACTAAAAAATAATGCAGATATTATCTCAAAAATATTGATAGGTTTGATGTATTGTTTGTCTAGAAGACATTCATTTTATTTGCAAATTGCTAGAAAAAAACATGGACTATGGGGAAAAATCTGAACAGTGGAGCTTCAAGAATTCTAGAGTTCAACTCTTCAGTATTGAAACTCAGCAGCATAATATACCTTCAATTCTTTTTACATAGAAAACTATTTTAAAGATCTCTAAAAAATAAAGTAGATGATCCTAAGTACATATTAAAAGATTCTTACAAATGAGCTGCTGTTCATATACTGTGTACCTAGAACTTCTAAAAGTTCTTACCAGGACTGAAGATTTAGATGTATAATCTTAGATATTATTATTACTTTTTATTATCTTTATTGTTGTGTTGATTATTCTAACATTTATATACAACAGATAGCATTTAACATTATTAATTTATTTATATATATAAATATAAATATATTTAACATTAACCCTCTATCTTACATTGTTCTGAAACATTTCTATCTGAGGGAAATTTTAGCTATCTGGCAGTTTTGAAGTGATGTTTCAACATTTCTAGAATTCAGGAAAATGCTTCATGTCTAGGGCACATAACATTCTTGACTAGAACATTTATTCAGTGGTAGAACTGTTCCAACTCTAGTGAAATCCTAAAAAGTAAGAAATATTTTATGAACACTAGTTATACATAAACAAGAAAATTGTCTTTGCAATCAGGACCTTGGTTTTCCTCAGAATTCCTCATTTTACAAATAGAAATTACCAAGGTTTTTTGTTTGTCTTTTTCCCCCCTTATTTTTTTTTTGCTCATTATCTTATCAAAAGTTTAACACGGTACTAGGGGAATCTGAGAAAATTATAATTATTTTTCTGTGTTTTTATAAAATGAGAAAAACTTAGTGGAGGATCAAATAATTTTGTAATTTTAGGAATTCACACCCACTGATATATATGGGGATTTAAAAAAATATATAGACATACCAAAATATATCGATATACTTATTTATAAATACACAGAGATGTGTTATAAATACAGTATAATAATAATTTTTCATACTTATTCTAATCTTCATGCTCTAAAATCTAGGTGATACAACTGGTTCTTGCGGTGATCCAGGTATCCCAGGCCATGGGTCTAGAGAAGAAAACAATTTTAAAATTAAAAGCACGATACATTTCAGCTGTGATATTGGATATATCCTCCATGGTTCAGAAGAAAGAACATGTTTGGCAAATGGAAGTTGGACAGGAAGACAACCTGAGTGCAAAGGTAAATCAAAGATTCACTCAATTTTTAAACTGTGTTTTTAGTACTGTTGATCAGAAAACCAATTTTGCATTGACAACTTTGAATTGTGGATGGGATGCAGTTACTTTGGACCAACAAATTTTTTCAAATAAGTTGCTGCACTATAGCAGTGGCTTGGCATCAGGTGACAAATTCGAAACCAGTTCCTGGCACTCATGGAATTGCATGTTTACAGATTTTGAGAAGAAAAAAAATACATAAGCCTCTAGAACTCAATTTCTGGATGAATATTGTTTCACTTAAAAATCTCACCATAACCTGTCATTTAATCACACCCATTATGCACCAGAATTTCAGACAAAACAGCTCAGTTTTAGGAAAATGTCAATGTTAGGATTTCTTTAGATCTGTACACCTATCTATAAATGCTTGACTTAAAATTTCATTTAATAATACTGTTAACATTATTATTGTAGAAAACAAAATGCTGATGCAAGATTTTTGGTAAAAAATAATTCTTGAAATTTCAAGGTACACGAATTATCATAAAAGAAAGCTATAACAGGATATTTCTGAATAATCATTCATTGCCTAAATTACCTTGCTTCAGAATAGGAAATAATTCCCAACAGATTCTTTGGCAAAACAACTTGTCTTGAAATGAAGAATATAATTTGAGAACCTGTACTCCTATTTTCTACTTTCTCACTGTTGACTGTTATCTCTATGAAAGAGTAATTTCATTTTAAAAACTTGTTTCATAAACTGGTTTTGTAATATCCTTTCTGCTGAAAGATGGTCGACTTTGCATTGAAAAAATATTATAAATATATATATGAATGTATGTGTATGTGTGTGTGTGTATGTTTTCATACTGATATCAAAAGGGATATGCTTTGCCCAACTGTACTATCTGCTATTTTTCTTTGACCTCATCTATTACAGAAATAAACCAGCTCTTATACAGTTTAAGACAGGATGATTTCTTTCTTGAAATGATAAATGTGGTTCACAGTTCTGTGTAGGTGTGGGTGGTGCATACACAGGTATATTGTTCTAATTTGGATCCTGTAGATTAGATGTATATATATGTAATCACATAAGAGGGACACATTCACATTCCCAAGTTGAAAATCAAAGAACTGGGAAACATCAGGGTTCCACCTGTCTGTGAAGTAAGAGTTGACTCCATTCAATGCTTTGAATTAGGAAGAATATTTCGGTGATACTAGAAATGCATGATACAAATTAAATCTACAATTATAATTGTAGGTCAGATATTTTCTTATAATTGGAAGTTTTGTTTTGCAGCTAAATTAGCTTTTCACTAATGCAGATTATAAAGCTAAATTTTTAGGGTTTGTTTCTCTACAAACCAAAGGGGGAAAAATAGTTAGTCATGCACCATTTTTTTCCTTTACAATGTGCCTTATCAGTCAGTGGTGAAACTTACATTTTAAGGACAACAGTCGGCGAGGTAAATGTCCATCCTGGATGGACAATGAGGTTTTGAAGGAACTTAGGAACAGAAAGAGGATATATTGTCTTTGAAAGGAGGGTCAGGTCTCTCAGGAAGTATTTAAGGAGGCTTGCTAGGGCATGTAGGAAAAAAATTAGGGAGGCCAAAGCTCAGTTTGAACTCAATTTGGCAACCTTTGTAAAGGACAATACAAAATGCTTTTACAAATATATTAATGAAAAAAGGAAGGCCAGTCACCAGTGGTGTCCCTCAGGCATCTGTGTTGGGACCAGCTCTGTTTAATATTTTTATTGATGACATGGATGAGGGTATCGAGTCTTTCTTTAGTAAATTTGCAGATGATACTAAGCTGGGAGCGTGTTTCGATCTGTTGGAGGGTAGGAGGGCTCTGCAGAGAGACCTGGAATGGTTGGATAGATGGGCTGAGTCCAATAGGATGAAGTTTAACGAGTCCAAGTGACGAGTCCTGCATTTTGGCCACAATAACCCCCTGCAACGCTATAGGCTGAGGACAGAGTGGCTGGACAGTGCCCAGGCGGAAAGAGACATGGGGGTACTGGTTGACAGCCAACTCAACATGAGCCAGCAGTGTGCCCAGGTGGCCAAAAAGGCTAGTGGCATCCTGGCCTGTATTAGAAATAGTGTGGCTAGCAGGAGCAGGGAAGTCATTCTTCCCTTGTAATTAGCACTGGTGAGGCCGTAACTTGAGTACTGTGTCCAGTTCTGGGCCCCTCGGTTCAGGAAGGACATGGAGATGCTAGAATGTGTCCAGAGAAGGGCAGCAAGGCTGGCGAGGGGCTTGGAACACAAGCCCTATGAGGAACGGCTGAGGGAGCTGGATTGTTTAGCCTGGAGAAAAGGAGACTGAGAGGTGACCTAATCACTCTCCGCAACTTCTTGAAAGGTGGTTGTAGTGAGGTGGGAGTTGGTCTCTTTTTCCGGGCAACAACTGACAGAACAAGAGGATACAGTCTTAAGTTGCGCCAAGAGAAATATAGGTTGGATATTAGGAGAAAATTTTTTACAGAAAGAGTGATAAAATATTGGAATGGTCTACCCAGGGAGGTGGTGGAATCACCATCCCTAGACATGTTTAAAACGAGATTGGATGTGGTACTCAGTGCCATGGTTTAGTTTAGATGAGGTGTTGGGACAGAGGTTGGACTCAGTGGTCTTGAAGGTCTCCTCCAACCAGGTGATTCTGTGATAATGTGATTCTGTGATTTCCACCAAATAACACTGCTGGCAAAAAGCTTGTTCCTACTCCATTTTTTCCTATTAAAAAAAAAAAAATCTTTACTACATGTTGAAAATATTTCACATTTTCCTTTATAGCTGTGCAGTGTGGTAATCCAGGAACAACTGCTAACGGAAAAGTCCTTCGTATTGATGGAACTACATTCTCAAATTCTGTAATTTATTCATGCATGGAAGGATACATACTTTCTGGATCATCTGTAAGACAGTGCACTGCCAATGGAACATGGTCTGGATCCTTGCCAAACTGCACAAGTAAGACACATTTCTAATGAATAGTTTTTGTTTTTCCTCTCCTCTGAAAGTAATTGATAAAGTAAAATATAGAAGTCTCATGCCAATAAATTAAGTTTTCAGCTTTTTCTTGCACTACTTCCTACATAATTTTGTATGCTAAATACTTGTAAAAAATATAATGCTATACAAATATGAAGAATATGTTTTTTAAAGGCACAGTATAGTAAATTGTAGAGACTGCTGTTACAGTTTAAGGGAGTTGTATAGTTACATGATCTACCTACTTTAATTCTTTACTATATATATATATATATATTCAATCTTGTTTATGTTTTTTGATCTGACATTTTTATTTTAATTGCTTTAATTCTTGAAAAATCAGCAATACCATATTCTTTTCTTCCAGAGGGTAGAAAATAAAAACATTGTAATGAACACTTGAAGATTCTTTTCGTAGTTACTCCAAGGTCAAAATTGTTGTCCCGTTTTCACATATCATTTTCTGTTTGGCCTCTTCATTAACCTTAAAATTCCTTTGGCTACCCAACTAACAGAAGCTATTTCAGCATCTCTAACATTCATTATGAGCATTTTGCAACACTTTATTTTCAAGCCCATCTGTTCCTTCTTTATTACATGTCCTAGTTCATCTTTTAGTAGCAATTATGAAAATTTTACATTTATGTGATGCATGAGACTGCCTATCATTTTGAAGAAACATATCCTCATCAGAGGTATAGCAAACAGTTTTTTAAATTTTGAACACACTAACAGCAACCCAAATAGAGGTCAAAAGCTAGATGATAAAGCTTCTTGTGTTTTTTAATCCATCTTTAATGGATTTTGCAGTCATAAAGCCTGACAGAGAGAGCCCAGTGATTTTGTTTATTTATTGTTTTACAAATTAGAATGAGAACCAGATGAATTATACCAAAGATAAAGGCGGTTTGTGATATCAACTGCGTCTTGTAGTTGTAATGCATTCTTGTATTTTAGAATAATATTTTACTGAAATACATGCCAAAACAGTTTTCTCAAGACACATACACAGGTAGAAACATGAATTTTTAACTTAAAATATGTTGACAGAGGAAGCATTATAGTAAAACAAAGAGAGGGAGATTCGGGATATACAACTTATGTTTAGTCAAGGTGTTATCAAGATTTACAGCCAGTCCATACTTATTACAGCTCCTTCTTTCACATCTCTGAAAATGCTGGTGTTTAGAGCTGACACTGTAAGAAGAGAATAGCATAGATACTTTTATACTTCTTTACAGGCTGGGAGCCCTGGGCAGCGTTCCCTCAAACAGGACTGATCCCTGTCAACGTACTGCAGACCACAGCAGCTATTGTAGGATTTTCTTAGAAAGAAACAACTATCATTTCTACAGTGAAACAGAAACAATGTTCTCATGAGAGCTTCCTGTTGCACTGTTAAATAAAAAGCCAGGCCATGCAGTCAGCAAGGAGTAATGGCTGAGTGGGGGCTGCCTGCAGCTCCTCTCTTGCCGTGAGTTGTGCCTGGGCAAGGGATGTGTGTGGTACAGCATGGCCTGGGGCATCCTAGGTTAACCCTGTGGTGGCTCACTGGCTCAGCAGGAAATGCTCTTCTGGTCAGCATCACTGCAAAAATTTAAGATGTGTCTGCCTAGCCTTAAATGAAGGTGGTCCAACTGAAATGAAACAAAGATTAGAGGAAAAAAAGGGTAATGGCTTTATATTTTAATTTGGTCAAAACAATAGTATACCTGGAAAAATGTTGAGGATTATTTTAATAAAATTTTCAAATTAAGGATAGTGCAAGTAAAGAATATTTAAATATTTCAAATAGAGTTAGAATATGCAGAATATTTGAAAGTACTTGTGTAAATAAGAGAAGCAGTTCTGTCTTTCCCGGTTCTATGCTATTTGAGAAGAGACAAAGAAAATCTATGGCTCTTTAGTTTTTAAATAATTTTAAATTACTATGTTACTAGGTAGACTAAAATGGGCTGATCTCCAGTTTTCTTTATCAGTACATTAGTTACCTTTACACTAACCCAGACAACCCTGTGGTATGTTTTCTAGTCTCTTGTGTATCCATGCAGTGATTTCATGGGACATTTTAAGATTTTATATATGCTGTGTAATTAGTATCTGCTCACTCAGACCATGATAAACTATAGAGAAGGCATACTATATATACCTTGGATGCTCAGGTCCCATGTTCTTAGGTCAAGGGGTCTAAAACAAAATATGTAGTCATGGAGTTTGATGATTTTGGAGATCAGGATCCAGAGAGAGTATCCTTTCAGAATGCCATAGAAAAGTAAACTAAGTAATAGACATCTACTTTTTTAATAACGAAACTGAATTGATAGGAAAATTTTAGCACATTAAAGGCTGCTAGTGGTATATGGATTATTTCTTGCATTTTTTCTTCTTTTTTTGCATTTTGTAATCTTGAAATTGTGTCAATCAAAATTGTACAGTCATTTATACTACTGTTGAACAAAAATATTTATGTTCTACAAATATAACTAATATATAGCTCCACATATGTTTAGCAGCTAATTAAGATGCATATCTTTGTCTTCTCTTGGTGGAGATAAGGTTTATAATACTTTTTTCTCTCCTTTTTTTTTTCCACAATCAATGCCTCGTTTTGTCATGGGTTTTTTTCCCCTCACATATAGATAAATCTCGATTAGATTTTAAAATGTGTTCCTCAACTATTTACTTGCAGTTATCAGTTGTGGAGATCCAGGAGTCCCAGCCAATGGCATGAGATATGGTGATGATTATGTTGTTGGACAAAATGTTACTTATATGTGCCAACCTGGTTATACAATGGAAGCAAATAGCTCTTTAATTCGCACTTGCACTAGCAATGGCACATGGAGTGGAGTAATCCCAACATGCAAAGGTACAACATTTATTTTGTCTGCTATTTCTTCTATGACATTTACCTACACTGTTTATTGTAAATTTTTAATTTATTGTATATTTCTACAGAAACTTAAACTTACTTTTCATATGAAAACGTTGAATTGATTCCTTTTGGCTGCAGAAACAATGACTTCATATTTTGCTTATTTTCTCTTTTATATTTATACAGGCACAGTATATTGAACAGTTTTTTATAGTTCTGTAGAATACTTTATTACTTTGCTGCTCAATAGGAAATGATGGTTTAGATTTGTTAATCACTAACAGCACTCATTTTCCTCCCATGAATTCATTTGTCAAACTAGATCAAATTAATTTCAAATCTCCATGATATTTGCAATTACTTTTTTTGCTGAGTGCAGTTCTCCCAATATCTTACCAAGTCCAGTTTAATTCTAATTCACCTTTGAGAATGTCAATTTTTAAGTTATTTTCCTGACTCATTCTTAAGGATGTCAAACTTTAAATCCTCTTGACATTTCACTTTTTTTCCTATTCCCATTGTGCTCATAAATAGTCTCAGTTTCAATTAAAAAATTAATTTAAGAACTGAAGAATTGACATAGTGATCCTATTGACCAAGAGTCTGTCTGTCTGCAAGAGTGGCTGTAAGTCAACAGCTAGAAGATCATAAGACAGAATATTTATTTATGAAGAAATCTCTCAGCCTCAAATTCTTCTGGTCTACAGGGCACCTAAATGGGACCAGGAGATCTAACTCTGATGTGATTCAAACAGAATCCTACTAAGAATATTAATGTCAATTTCAAGTCTGAAGTTTTGAGTCTTTCTGGTTTGGGTCATGCATAGTTAAGGCTTGTATAAATGCTAATTACTAATCCTATGATAAATCTCTAGTGTTCCCAGAATTTCATTCTGCTTCACATTAGTTTGTGTAAGTACACTACAGAAGTTAATAGTGTAATTAAAATAATATATAATATGCAGTAGTGTGAAATGTGTAAAAATTAGTTTTTACTGTCAGAATTAAGTGCCAGGGTCCTCTGGTACTATTTAGTTAAAATAATTGGAAAATGAACTGGGCAGAGAAGGGATGCATAATTGTCACTGTGCCATTGAAAGAGAAGATATAAATAGTGCTCTGCTATGCCTAGTTGGGAAAGGATGCATTTTCATCTGCAACTAAATATTGGAATATTGTAACATTGTCCTTTTTTGCAGACTTGCATTTGTAATATACTTGTAGTTCTTAAACTGAGAATGTTGTGGTACATATGTATGCCTACACCTCTGACCAAAATAGAGAAGCAGTCTGATTTTTTGCTGAGTGTTATTTTGTTTTGCTTTTCTCACCCTAAAATTCTAAAGTTACATCTATTTTCTTCTACTACTTCTCTCCTTTCCCAATTATTCACCAGTATTTCCTGCCTTATTAGTCAGCTCAGAAATTAAAATATACAGATCCTTTTAAAAAGATTTTTAAAGCTCTTGGAGAATGAAGACAAAATTCTGCTGCTTAGAGCACTTATTTTAAATTGCTTTCATTAAAACATCATAAAAGTGTGGCTAAAGCTATCATGTCCTTTTCTGGAACAAAACCAAGGCCCCAAAATCTAGATTTAGTCTGGCTGGCAAAGTTTTATTTGATACTAGTATTCTCAAACAGCCATGAATGGTGCTGCAAAGTATCTTTATGGTCTATGTAACTGAGATTCTCTCACTGAAGAGAATAATAAGAGTTGAGAACCTTATTATTGAATGCAGGTTGCATTCAAATACACATTACTCATCACCTAATGCCTCTGAATTCTTTTAAGCCTGCAAGATGACAGATTAGTTGAAAGGATTTCACTTCCTCCATTCTTGTGACCTGTATGTTCTCAGCTCAATTTCTAATTACCACATCTTCTCATTTATCCCAACTGGCTTTACCAGATTAAATTGTATGAGTTTTATTTGCTTTCTTTCTCTTTTGTAGCACAGTTTACCCTTTTTTCTATTTCGTTCATTCTATCAACTTGGTCTAAATTTTGTCCTTTCTCTTTTTGGTTCAGGTTTTCTTTCATTTAATTTCTTTAATACCTTTTCCCCTTGAGCTTTCAATTAGCAATGGTCTGCTACTACACTGCTATCCAGTGAATAACACTTTTATCTTCACCACAACAGTTGTGTCTCTTTATTTTTACTGCCTCCCCGTACTGTTTTTAAGTCCTCTTGCCTTCAACTGAATAGAATATGTTTCTATTTTTTTTCCTAGGAGGCCCGATAATTAGAAAATATACTGAAATACTTCTTGTTGGCCTTTTTAGAGGTAGTGACACTAACAGTTTCAAGGAATTGCAAATCCTTACATTTTCTCCCTCTTTCTAGCAACTAGATACTTTCTGGTGATGAACTACTCACAAAACAAATAGTAACCAAACTGTGGTACTTAGAAATAAGCTTTCAAGTAATATTTTGGAACAATTGTCCTGGAATTTCACCCCTACGCATGAACATCTAGAAAATGCCTAAGCTGGTCAACAGAAAGAAAATATTTTATTATTGCCACACTAATAAAATATGGTTGTACTCAATGTTGTCTTAACAGACAAAAAAAAAAGTGAAGTAGATTACCAGACATATCTTAAATATTGTACATGTCATAGTTTCCATACTGATTTTTAGGTAGTCTTCCTATTTGGTTTGATGCAGAATCCTGGTTTATTTAAGACACTTTATCAATCATCCACTGCCTCCTAAATGAAGGAAACCAGACGTACTAACTTCAGGAAATGTGGCAAGAATACAGTGAGAAAGATAGCATGCCCTGACTGTATTGTCCTCTAAAAAAAGGTGAAATTAGTCCATATGGTTCTTCTAGTAATTGTGTACACCAGGGATATTTTCAACAGCTGGGCCTAATTATTTTGAATACTATTGCAGCTGTTACCTGCCCAACTCCTCCGCAGATCTCTAATGGAAGGTTGGAAGGAACAAATTTGGACTGGGGATTTAGCATTAGCTATGTCTGCTCTCCAGGATATGAACTCTCTTTTCCTGCTGTTTTGACTTGTGTTGGGAATGGAACGTGGAGTGGTGAAGTACCTCAGTGCTTACGTATGTATTCACATTATAGTCTGTATTTTGCTGTTCAACTATAATGTTTTTTTCCTCTTTAAAGTTTTCACCTTTTTTTTTTCTCTTCCTCCCTCAGTGGCTCAATTAATTACAAATCTGGGACAATTACAATTCTTCTAAAAATTTCTAAAATTTTCCAAAATTTTAGTGTTAGTAGTAGATTGAGAAGGTCATGGGAATATCTGTAAACCCTATGTGAGCATATAGGAGTCTTCAGACACACACACAAAAAATATTACAGGCAATGTGTATGACATAATCCAAGGCAATTCAACATTAAAAGATGCTGTCTTGTTTTCAAATCCAGCTAGATATGTGATAGGGTAGCTTTCATTATAATCTCCTTAATTTTCTCATTATTCATCCTGAGCTTCCTGTGATGTCACAGAGAAATTTTTCTCACTGTAATGTTGACTAGTCCTGGGTGATTCTATGACAATTATCTATTTTTCACCCTGCAGTAAATTAATGTATGCATTTTATGCAGTAAATTTTGTTAATCTGAAGGTTATAAACAACACTGATGGATTTTTGTATTGCTACAAATTTCATTAAAGTATCCAATCCCATTAATTATATATATATATAAAGTTATTGTGATTCTTCTGAGAGATATTCAACTGATTCCACAGAAGGTTTAGTAGATATTTGTAGAGTAATTATACCACCTTGTAATGGTCTTCGGAAAGGAGTCTAACTGGAAGAGGATAATACCTTATTTATGGCTTTAACGTCTCTGAAATTTAATTTGAACTTGCCAAGCAGCTGTGCTTTCCAGGTAGCTTGCTAAATGGTGCAAAATGCACTTCTCTGTTCTTGTGCTATTTTTTCATTTTTCATCTCTCCATGTCAAAATTTTTCTCTATTTTGGCTATATCCCAGTACTATGAAAGCATATAATAAAGATCATCTTTTCCTTTTTTCCCCCAATTATATTCTCATATCATCAAGCAACAGTTTCGATTGCTGCTGAAACTCTGTGTGCCAGAGGTAGAACATGATGAAAGGCATTTTTTCATGATACTATTTGTTGCTTAAATTCTCTATGTAAAGCTCTTCTAGAGTCCACTGTGAATATAGTGTACTCTGAATATTAGAGACTATGGAAAATAATTTTTATTATTTTTTCTTGATTGAAATGTGGTGTTCTTCATTGATTTTTTGGATACCACAAGGTATTTATGATTTTTAAAGTTGGGATACTCAATACTGCAGTATACTCTGAAAAAGTGGGTTCTACTTTAAACTTTTAAAAACATATATTTAGCACAAAATGCAGCTGCCTGGGAATTAAAGGCTATTTCATGCAGATTACATTAACTGAATGTTGTTGATGTGCAATGGCTACCCATTGGCTTGCAAGAGAAAACAAATGGCAGCCAGTGCTTTTCAAAGAGCTTAAGCTAGTTGCTATCTGGCAGAAATGAGGGGGAGCTGGTGAAAGTCATTCTCAATAAGCAATCTTTAAGCAGTTCTTGACATCAGAAATTTAGTTCCTTGCTTGGTTCCATAGAACCTGTAGCTGAAGATATGCAAGGTATAGTTATGACATAGAATAATTATTCAGAGTGGAATATGACTGTGTCCTTGGTGGAGTATTTCTCATCTATGACCCAGTAAATTTATTGGCTTAATTACTCATGCAGTAATTTCAGTACAGGACTGCTGTTTTATAAGCTTGGCAATAGATGGCAAAAATGTAGACCTATGCCAGAAAATTCCTAACAGCAGATATAACTTAGAATCACAGAATTATCATAGAATATAATGAATTGGAAGAGATCCATAAAGATCATTGAAGTCCAACTGCTGGCCCAGCACAGAACAACCCAAAGAGTTCTGCCAGTGTACTTGAGAACATTGTCCAAAGGTTTCTCAAACCCTGTCAGGCGTGGTGCTGTGACCACTTCCCTGGGGAGCAATCTCTTTGTCTAATGCTCCTCAGCCCGAATGCCTCCTCAAGAATCTCCGACATCAGGCTGAGCACATCCTCTACCTGGGCACATCTCAGACTCAGCAGCTCACTACTGCCATCAGACACTGACAAGAAATGTGCTCTTTATCAGTTAATTGTCTTCTAAGGATGAAATTTGCCTTAGTGCCAGAACATCATGGAACTCCTCTCTTTAAGGCTCTCAGAGTCCTTAGGAAAACATTTCCACAGGGAGTGGAAACACTCATAAAGCTTCCAGTTCACTGCAACTTCAGTTTGTTCTGTAGTCACCTGTTCTAACATCAGAGGGAAACGGTGTGTTTTGCCATGATGCCTGGTTTCCATACTTACTGATATAAGAGGATGACCTTCAGTAGCTATTCAATGACTAATTCAGCTTGATTGGCAACTAAGTGGTGGAGTTTACTTAGTTTTAGAAAAAAAATGAATAATTTTACCAAAACCTCATTTTTGCATGTGAGAATTGTTTTTCCCTTTAGAATTATTTCCCTTTAGAGTTGTTACTATGTTGATGCTAAGAACTGTGAGGAGACAATTTCAAGTCCCCGTATTAAAAATTTGTAAGTGTTCCATGTATTCTCAAATTAAGACACAGAATTTTCTAGGGGAAGCATAACAAGTATGATTTATCAGCCACAAATGACATACACTGTGTGTAAACTATGTGGCACTATCCCCAATCCATAGATCTCTTCAGAATTTGGCCCATAATTCTGCAAACAGTCCCTGCCACCTAAAGTGATGAAATTGTATACATTTCTGGTATGTTACAGACTTAGCCCTTTTTCTTCACCAATGTAGATGTGCACAGATTTCCTTTAGAGTCAGTGCCTTTAGAAAAAAGCAGAGAGCAGGAGTATTTCATGTGAACAGGTCCTTTGGGAAGCTTAAAACATGGGTGACAAAGGTAGAAATATTACAAATGCTTTTTGAAGGTTGTTGTTTGAGACATGTAATTTAAATTATGTTCGTAGATGAGAGAGATGGAGAACAAATTCCACTGTCTGTACAGCATGACTATTTAGAAATGTTATTGAGCACGTATGGGTTAGGTGATTTTATTATTGTTACACCGTTTTCTGTCTGATGTGAAATTAGACTACACAATATTAGAATTCATGGTGTGTCAAGGACTAATATAGTCTGATGACACAGGGTTGGCCATAGCTGATTTAATTTCCTGGGTCAATTATTCAAAATACAGCTTCTGACAATATTCAGTACTGCATACTGCTGAAGAAGGCCAGTAAATTTGCTAGAAGTGTTTACTCAGTTATGACATAAGGAATCTTTAGGTGATGGGAATATCAATTTAGGAACAGATTTTTATGAGTCGAATTTATCCTGTCTACTAACAGTTTATTAGTATTTGACTCTTAGGTTGCTACAGAGGTTTCTTTATTATGTGGGGGTTTTGTTTGTTTGTTTTTTTTTAGCAGGGGGGTTGGCTTTTTTTTTTTAATGGGTGTGTGTTTCTTTATTGTTAACTCTTCTAACTTCCAAGTATTGTACTTCCATACATAACAAATCATACCTTTCAGTGAAGGATGGGGAAGCAGGACTTTATAATTCCTAAAATCTATCTACTAAATCCTTTAATCATACAAAAATGTTGAGCGCTTGGTAGGTGGCAAGAAAACAGGAGAGAAGGGAAGATTGACATGAAAGTTTGATATTTTCTTTGATTGCTCTCTAAAGATTTTGAGATTGATGTGATTTGGGGCATGGGAAACTTGTGAATATTTGGGCTTTAATAAAATCTGTTGCTAACTTGATTTATTAAGTGTCAGATACTAACAAAGCACACTATGTAGTCATTTTTAACAACTATCAGAAATGCTATAATCTGGCAGACTAAATAGTATATAGCTAGTCTATTTGAATTCCTATTAAATGTTTCCATATTTGATCTGTGTTTGATAAAATAAACACAAAATTTAGAGTAATTTCTTCACTTAGTTCACCTAAAGGTTTGTTTGTTTGTTTTCTAATAAATGACACATTCCATTTCTATCATGTATTTTTTCACAGCAAAGTTTTGTGGTGACCCTGGAGTACCTGCTCAAGGGAAAAGAGAAGGCAAAAGCTTCATCTATCAGTCAGAAGTCTCTTTCACCTGCAATCCTCCTTTTATTTTGGTTGGCTCCAGCACTAGGATTTGCCAAGCAGATGGAACATGGAGTGGTTCTTCTCCTCGATGTATAGGTATGATTATATCCATGTATTGAAATTTCTTGCAATGCTTATTATTCCTATTCTAGCTGAGTTAATTTAGGACTTTTCAGTTATTTTGACTTATTGAGGTGTTATTTTATACTGTCTGAGAATCAAGCCACTTTATTTTTGTCTTCGTGATTGGCTTATTGCGTGTTCCTGGACAAGCTTAATTTTGTCATAATTCATGTATTTAATTAAAATACTGTAATTTGTTTTGTCCTTAATATATTGCAATTTTTTTAGAACCTACTCGCACAGCATGTGAAAATCCAGGAGTCCCAAGGCACGGGTCACAAAACAACACGTTTGGCTTTCAGGTAGAGTATACTATTTTTTTATTGACTTGCATATCAAAATATTTTTATGTTACCACAAAGTCTAGAAACATTTGATCAGAGGTTCAGAGACTGCTTCTGTAAAGGTTGTTTGCTGCTATGTTGCTGTGTTTCCTTATTCCTAGCTGTTGGATTATGCTAACCTGTATCCCTATCAACAATGCACCACATGAAAAACTGGTGGTCGAGTTCTGCTTAATTTCACCTTGAAGGCTTTCAGTATCTCCCATCAATATATAAGTGCTCCTTACAATTTATTAAATAGGCTTTTTCTCCTTAAAAATGTGTGCACTGTGTGCCAAACTGCTACTGCTAGTGTATACATACTCTAAAAAGCAGAATTTTTTTCCTGAGGAAAATTCTGTTTGGAACCACAAATGAATAACAGAATCACCGGTTAGGAGAACTTCTAGTCCACCCCCTTCTCAAAGCAGGGTCAGCTAGAACAGATTTATGGGGGCTGTCTCCAGGTGGTTTTGAATATTTGCAGGAATGGAGACTCAACGGTGCCTCTGGGCATCCTGCTCCAAGTTGATCACCCTTACAGTGAAAATGAACCCTTTTTTATTTGTTTTAAAGAGAATTTCCGATGTTTCAATTTGTACTTATTCTTGTCATGTCACTGGGCACCACTGAAGAAAAGTCTGTTTCTGTTGCTTGTCCTGCCCCCAGGGGTTTTTATACAGGCTGGATAACCCCAGATCTTTCAGCTGCTCATTGTATTCCAGATGCTCTAGTCCCTTAATCAATTTTGTCAGTATAGTGTTGTCCTTTTGTCTTGCACTGGTGAGCCCAGCACTGGACCCAGACTCACTGGGGCTGAGCAGAGGGAAAGAGGCACCTTGGCCTGTTTTGGAAATGGTGCTTGCATATGTTTCTGCTGGAAACATAACTGTGAAACTGAGAATCATTTTGAACTGCTGATTTTCTGATTCACACAAAACACTGATGTCAGTGAGATGTTTTAATGAGTTTAGAGATGCAAAAATGCATGTTATAATTTTCTAGGAATCTTGTGAACAAAGAGAGAGGCTAGTCTATCCTGTGACATCTGTGTGTGATGTCAGGGCTGAAAGATCCAGGCATAGGAGGGGAATAAGCAGAAGAGTACCTAGCAGTTGTATGAGGTCTCTGTCTAGTAGCAGGAGAATGAAAACTGCAGTTTGCTGGAAATGAAAGAAAGGGCTGAATGAAATTTGAACAAATTTACCAAATGAAATTAGTTTTTAAAAGCATACTGTAGCTGAAGACTTCAAAGTTTCATGGCCAAAAATTTCTTTGGCTTATCTTTTTGGTGGCACTTATGCAGTACTACTTGGGCTTGGTTTTTAGCAGATTTGGGTTTTCAGATAGTGCTAGATCAAAATCATGTGCAAGTGATAATAAAATTTAAGTCTAAGTTTTCTCTAGGGACTGAAAATGCTGCTTTGTGTGAATATAAGATAGGCAGGGGCAGTCCTTAGGCTAGCTTTGTTCGGTTATAATACAATATTATGCTAGAGGGCAACTCTTTATTCAACTATGTAGCAAATAAATAATTTATTAAGCAATTTATATAATTGTATTGTCACAGTTTCTCTCACATATTAATGAGCTTTCACTGAAGAAGCTAATGCAGTCTTTCTCATTTGTGCTGTAGTTTTTTTGAGTAAAATATCACTCACAGCTAGCATGGAACCATGAAAATACTAAGCAAAATGTCCACTGACAAATCCTTTCTAAAATAAGTGTAACTGCTGGCAGGCTTTACAACCCTGCAAATTCTAAAAAAAAAAACAAACCAAAAATATTTGTAAAGTTATAAGGTTAGTGCCCAGCATTTAAGATGTATGTGCTATAGCCTCCTTACCTAGACAGCAAATTATTCTCTCATCCACACAATGAATTTAGTTTTATGTAGTAACTAAATGTGGAACTTCCAGTTACTCTAAATATGAGTTCTTAGTGCAAACATAACAGGGTAGAAGTATCAGTCACACAGATGAAGCTGAGCTTGGCTCTTGACTGGGTGGAAACAATAGTGAAAATGTTTGGTTCTAGACGAGTTATTGTCATAGATCCTGGAAAGGAATACTACATTGTTATATATTATATAATGTTGACTCCTTTAAGACCACAAAAATATTGTAAATTAATGTCTGTTATGCTATAATTTTTGTGTGAATGAGATAATAGTGGTTTTTGCTTCTATCCATAGCAAGAAGGTAAAGAACAATTCCAAATTGTTCCAAAATGTGGAGTTTTTGGATTTATTTTATTTGGGTTTTTGTTTGTTTTGTTTTAACTCTCTCAAATAATTCATATTTAAATTGATAGGGTAACTTAATTATCTTAATTATCAAGGTTTAAATTTATTTCTCTGTCTCATAAAAAACAGAAGTTGTAGCCGTACACTAGAATTCAAGCCTTCATATGTGGAATCCTTTTCTAAGTGCTGCTCAACAAATGGCACTACCTCCTCTTTTGTCTGACAAGAATCATTGACTGACACTCGCTTTTCACAACACTGATGTCAAGTTATGAACTTCCTCAGCACTGTTGTTTTGTTCCTGTTTTTTCCTCCCCTCTTGATTATCTGTTCTCCTGTCTCATTGATTGCACTGAAAGTTCAGGCAAACAAAAGATAATTCTAGGCTTGACTGAAAGGCGTGTCTAAATCTGACCTGGAACCTAAACTAAAAAACCCAGAAATATCACCACACCACATCCGAATGCTGTTTCAGCTATTAAGTAAGAGCTTTGTAGAAAAAGAGGCAACAGAATTTTGTATGGACTTTATTGTTCAGTATTGAATTCTTCCAGCAGAGGCAGCTCAGTTTCTTATGTGTTCAAATAACATCATTATTCTAGTTTAGTGCTACTTGCATATCTGACATGGCATGGAAATGAGTAGCATCACCTGCTTTAATTGTAATGAATACATACTTCTAGGATATTTACCTTTCATCTGAGCATTTTTTATTTGACAGATCTACCTTGGCAGTGTGTTAAAATGGAGGCAAAATAACCTTAGAGCTTAGTGAATACTGACTTCATCTGTAATCTGGAAAATAAATCACTCCTTGGAAAGAAACTGTGGGGTTTGAAATACTTCTTCAACTATATTGCTACAAACACAGGAAAGTGATTATAGCATTTCATAAGCTATTCTAACACAAGGTACTACTGAATTGAAGAAACTGTTTAGAACTGCTTAGCCCAATCAGTCATATATATAAGATTTATTACTTCTCATACTTTTCCAACATGTTTTGTAGAAATTCAGCTCTCTTCTCTTATACTGAGACCTAAAATGAGCTGAAGAGCAGTCTTAATTTAAAAAGGAAAATAGACACAATGCAGTAGTGGTAGCCCTCTGCTAGCTCTTGGCTTCTATTTTATGAAATTCTATATGAAATTTGATCTTTGGATGTTGAGCAGCCTTGCAAATAATCTCGTTCTGTGAAAGTAAAGCTTATAAAAACTTCAGTGTTGATTGAATTGATGTAGGAGGAAGTTCCAAGAGAAGTGCTCTACTACCACAATATAGCTGTCTCCATTAGCATAGTTGGCACCACCACTGCATCAATGAAAATGTAATTTAAGCCTTATCAGAAACAATGTATTTTCCTGGTTCCAAGTGCTTCTCATGGTCCTGAGGTTTCTGGTGTCAGTGTTTTAGTGCCACAATCTGGAGATCTGGAGTGCCTCACTGATCAGTGGCCCAATTATGATTTTTCTTTTTTACTTTTTTTTTTTTTAGTATCTGTCATTCATGTTTCAGCTAATGTTATTTGTATTGTTTCTAACACACTTTTACACCACTCAAACCACAGTTCCACATTATGAACATTATATTTCAATCTATACTATAAGGTACATTTCACCTATGTTAAATAGTTGTTGTTTTTTACCTCTGAAACCAGATTCTGTCCAGGTCTGTATGTCTTTAAGGGTCAGTTGTTCACAGCAACAGGATTTCCAGTTCTAAGACTGTATTGCATCTTTTATCAAAGTCACACTGTAGTCTTCTTTACACCATCCTGTTGTCTGCATTCCTCTAAGGTTTGGTGTTGTTCCAGCACCGGGCCTATGTTCACATTAGTGGGAAATAGCTCATTCTGCACATACTAAATTCTTTTTTTATTGCTATGGATATGAATCTCTGATTGTACCATACAAAGATAAAGAAGGGCATAAAACTTGGTCATAGCTACCTAATCACAGCTAAACAGCTAAATCAGGTTTAGAAACAAAACAAAGCAAATCCGAAACAAACACAAAACTCCAGGCAGCTCCAGACTCTTTCAGACAAAGGAAGCCTTTCAAGCTTCTGTTCAGCAGTTATGCAAGCTCTAAACCCTGTTACAAGGGCAATAATGTATTAGTGGGATACCAAACTATAGATATAGTGAAGACTTAATGAGGTATGTTTTCATTCACTTAAAATAAGATGCTAAAAGTTAGTGAAGATAAATAACTGACATTCCCTTAGCTTCTCAGTTCTTTGGCATGAATTGCTGGGCATGGAGAAGTTTATTAGTATATCTTCATGTTCTTTGGTGAACTGAAATCTAAGAAAAAAATTGATAGTAGAGTAACATATGAGAGTTAGAAGTATCTTCTATTCCTATAAGGAATATAAGAAATAAGAATAATAATAACTTACTATTTTGATAATTGTTATAGATTATTATCCTCTTATTTGGTGAAAAAACTCTATAGAATACTTTATAAGTACATGCAGGTTGGTATTTTTGCATTTTTTTTTCTCATATTGGTATTTCTCCTGTTAGAGAATAACCAATAAGCAGTCTTCAGGGTTTAGAAAAAAAAAAACACAAAACAACAAAAAACAGGAAAAATAAGTTATGTTAATTTTAGGAATATCCGAGCTATAACTAACACTATAGAAAAAGCAGCTATAGAACAGACATGATCAAGCACTATTTTTTTTGTGTGTGTGTGCAAACACTTGTTACCCAGAGTCCTAATGCTTCTTTGTGAGTTGTAGAATAAAAATTAGAACAAATCAGAGCATCTCAGGACAGGAAATTTTTTTGAGCCTCGAATCCTGTATTGTAGCGCCACCTGGTGCCTCTGACACAAGAATATTGCAAAGTAGACCACAAAAATTTTAAAATTACTTTTATTTGTTTAAAAATTACCATGCATATCCTATAAAATTAATTATAATAATATATTGGTTTTTAGCTACTTCTTGTAATATTTTTTTATTTATTCATAATCTTGAACAGCATGGTGGTGCTTCTTAAGCATCTTCCCTTGGGCGTCTTCATCCCTGGGTCGCTTAGAGCCCCATCCAGCCTAGCCTTGAACATAGCCAGGTATGGGGCATCAGCAGCTTCTCTGGACAACTTGTGCTAGTCTCTCACCACTCTCACAGCAAGAAACCTCCTCCTAGTGTCTAGTCAAACCTACTGTCTTTTACATCTATTCCCCTTGTCTTCTCATGACGTGTCTGCAGACAGTCCCTCTCCATGTTTCTTGTAGGCTCCCTTCAGTTATTGGAAGGCCACAAGTAGGTCAGAGGGATGCTTTCTTTTTTCCAGGCTTAACAAACACAGTTCTCTCAGGCTTTCCTCATAGGACATTTTTGTGGCCTTCCTCTGGATTTCCTCCAACAAGTCTGTGGTTTTCCTGTGCTGAAGCATGCACAGCGGGACGCAGGACTTTGGGTGAGGTCTCACCAGCACAGAGCAGAGGGGCAGAATCACTTCCCTCGACCTGCTGCCCCATGCTGTTTTTGATGCATCCCTGGGTACAACTGGCTTTTTGGGCTTCAAGTGCACATTGCTGTCTCATGCCAAGCCTCTCATCCACCAGCATCCTGAAGTCCTTCTCGGCAGGGCTGCTCTTGATCTGGTCATTCCACAGCCCATCCCTGCTATAAGGTGTAGTTCAGTACCTTGTACTTGGTCTTACTAAATCTCAGGAGGTTCTCATGGGACACTTCTCAAGCTTGTCCAGTTCTCCCTGGATGGATCCCATCCTTTGGTGTGTCACCCACAGCTTGGTGTCATCTGCAAATTTGCTGAGTGTGCACTCAATCCCTTCACCTGTGTCAGTTAGGAAGATATTACATAACACTGATTTCAGTACTGAACCCTGGAGGACACCGTGTGTCATTGATGCCCACTGGGATTCTGAGACATTAATCACTACCCCCTGAATGTGACTGTCCTATCAGTCCCCTGATCAGATCCATCTTTGTCCAATTTAGAGAGAAGGATGTTGTGGGGGACTCTTGTGAAAGGCTTTACAGAAGCCATAAAAATGATACCTATAGTGCTTTCCTTGCCCACTGATGTTGTCATATGAACACATCTTTCTTGAGGCTAGTATTTTCTTAAAGTAGTACATTAGTGTTGATTGTTTTAACAAAGATCTTTACCAACAAAAAAAAAAAAAAAAAAAGCTTCTATAGCTACTTGGTGCAATTTCTAAGACTTGTAGTATTTTACTACTTTGTGCAATTGATTTAGTATATTTCCTTCAAAATCTTTTAAAAGTAATTACATAGTCCAGTGAGCACAGAAAAGAGCAAAATAAAGGGAGATGAATTTTAAATCACATCCTGTATTGATGAGCTACTGTCTGTAGTTCAGGGGTTATTACTAAATTTCATTCTGATAAGAAACTTGAGCTGAAATGGCATAGTACCATAAAGTTTCAAATTAATAAGTGTAGCAGTGAAATGCTGTTTCTCAGTATTGAACTATCAGGAAAGAATCCACATTTTACCTTCGAGCATCATCTGAGTCAAGTGTTATGCATTTAAACAAATAATTAAAAAATCAAACCCAAACCAGAACTATAAATAGTTAAACAGATACTTTAAAGTTTTCAACTTCTTCTTTAAACATGAGTTGATAAATATATTAATACAGGTCACTGCAGAACAGTAGATACGATCTATGCACCTTAATATTTGAGTTAACCACTCACACTATGTAATACAATACTCTCTGAATGATGTACTTCTAATCTAATTTCCTTGCTTTTGATGGAAACTAGGAATTATTTGCATTTTCATCAATTTTGCCATGACTGGACATGCTGAACAATTTATTCTACTTTATGTTTGTGCAGAAACTGTAAGAATTCTATTTTCCTTTTTATGCAACACATACCCATAATAAGAATAATAATTAAAAGCTAATCGCAGATGAATTGCTATTGTAAATTGTAATGTACTTGTGTTCCAGATTCTATTATCAAAGTGGTATAAAGAATTGTTATTCTTTTCCTCCTCTCATCACAAAGCAAAATTAAAATATCATAGGAACATTGTGAAGCATGAGACAGTGTTGTTGACCAGCCCCATCTATTCTAATCAAATATTTCTCATTATAACCTGTGAATATATCCAGCATTCCCCAAAGGGGGATCTAGGTCAGGAAAAGTCCAGCAGATTCTAATACCCATTTCAGTTCTATGACTTCCCTTGTTTGTGGCAATTTCACCCAAGTGGCTCCCCTTTGGTCCAGCGTGGGGAGGCACCATAAGCTTTGTTTCCAAACTCACAATTCATCAACTGTTCCAGGCCCAAAAAAACACACTAGAGAGGCCACAGAAGATGAGGATTTGATTTTCTTCCATGGAGGATCTAATTTTGGGGGTAGAGTAATTCTACTTAGGGCAGAGCAATTTTTTATTTCATATCAAATTGTTCTGTGAAATTAATTTACTTTCCAGAGAAAGAGAATCACAACTTATCAAGTCTGTATTATGTGAAGGAGTGATCAAATTTAGGAAAAAAAAATCCCAGCTGATAGTTGCTCATAACGATATTACTGTGTTTTCTGCTTTTCAACAGGTGGGAAATGTTGTTCAATTTCAGTGTAAAAAAGGACACCTTCTCCATGGTTCAACAACACGAACTTGCCTTCCTGATCTTACATGGAGTGGAATCCAGCCGGAATGTATACGTAAGAAATTATATTTTTTTTTTTATTTTCTCAATTTTCATAATCTAGATTATTTTGGTGCATTAGCACCAATAATCAATATTGCATTAATCAATAGGACTTTATTAACTGAAAGTTAATAGAAATTTGCATTACTAGGTTACAGCAGCTAAAAATATGATTCTGAGTGGTTTTCTTTTTTCTGTAATAAACAATAGAACTAAAAAAAAAAAGAAAAAAGAGAGAGAGAGAGAGAAAATGGGCAGATTTTCATCCAAAGTCATTTTCTAAGAGGGTGCAACCCTTCCAACTCAAAGAGGAGGTCATGAGTATAGGACATATCAGAAGGCTCTATTCTAAAATATATAGGAAAACATATAAATAAAATCAGTTCTAGCAAAGATTTTGAACTGTTTCCCAGGCAAGAAGTCAGGGTACTTTAAGATGGGAAAAAAAGAGTTAGCAATTGAAAATTTTTGAACCTGAAATAGAATCTTCTTATAATATAGACAGAAACACTTCATGTCATAGATCTTTTACACTTTGGTAAATCATGATAATTTACTGAAGGTATAAGATCATGGTTATTCTTTCAGCTAGTCAGCAGTATTTTTCTAGAAATTGCCTTATAAGGTCTGACCCTATAGAATCACTTCAGTGAATGGAGAACATATCCACAGAAGGAAACAGCAGTGGTGTTATTTCAGTTGGTGCTAGCACTTAATCTTAAGCAAACAACAAATCAGTATCTCAGTGTGTTGAAAGGTGAATTTTGCTCTTGGAGGTATGCTGCCTTTGAGACAACACATAAATCCCACATTCTGGTAATTGTTATATATATATTTCATTTGAGATTAGAAATGGTAATTTAATTTTTCTGATATTTACAACTCATCTTCAATTTCTCTTTGAATTTTCATAGTGTTTTCCAACTGACAATTTACTTACTGCTATACAAGGCTACATAGATATCATAAGTGATGTAAGTCATAAGCCATGACTGCTTTTAAGTCTGGTATGATGTGTGCCGTTTCTGTTCTGATATGCAGACAATTAATTTTGTTCATGGAAGTGCTTTTAAGTCAGTTCTTGGTCCCTTGGAATTGAAAGGTCCATGTTTAAGAGTGTATTTACAGACTCATGATTATATTTTATAAATTATATAGTAATTTATAAGGTGAGTTAAAATATATTAATATGTAATTTCTATTGATTTTTTACTTTGTTAGTTAACTGCCAGAAAGGACATATATCATATTTTCAGAAATATTTTAACCATTTTGACAGAAGGATATCTTATCTTTTCTTTGTAGCTCACAGCTGTAAGCAACCAGAAACACCAAATCATGCTAATGTTGCAGGAATGGATCTTCCATCACTTGGTTATACATTGATTTACACTTGTCAGCCAGGTTTCTTCTTGGCAGGAGGATCAGAGCACAGAGCCTGTAGGTCTGATGGCACATGGACTGGGAAGGTTCCAGTTTGTGAAGGTAAGCTCATCTGTTTCCTGCTGCATCTGCCATCTGTCATATTCCAGTGCTTTTCTTTACTCGCGGTTTGCACACGCAGCCCAGCAATTTCACTGGGCCCAGTTTTATGAAAGGTGGGTCCTGCTTGATGAACCAAATCACTCAGTACTTGGCACTGGTGGGACCACACCTTGAATAGTGTGTGCAGTTTTGGGCCCCTCACTCCAAGAAAGATTTTGAGGTATCAATATCACAGGATGTTGACTGTGCCCAAAGAAGAGGAATGAAGCTGGTGAAAGGTTTTCAGCACAAGGCTTATGAGGAGAGGCTAAGGAAGATGGGGGTCTTTATTCTGGAGAAAAGGATGTTGAGAGGAGACCTTACTGTTCTCTATAACTACCTGAAAAGAGGTTGTAGTAAGGTGAGTGTTGGTCTCTCCTTCAAATAAACAATTGATGAGAGGAAATGGCCTAAAGCTGCACCAGGGGAGGCTTAGGTTGGATATTAGAAAAAATTTTTAGGAAAAATTGGGAAGGGTTGTCAAGCATTGCAGCAGCTTGCCCAGGGAAGAGGTGAATAGAGATGTGTAGATGTGACATTTAGAGCCATAATGATGTGGAGGCCTTGGTAGAGCTAGATTAACTATTGGACTCTAAGATCTTAGAGGTCTTTCCCAACCCTAATGGTTGAATAATTCTGTAGTTATATTTGAGAAAGATGTCTTAAGTCCAAGAAGATGTCTGAATGGCTGTATGAAATTAGTCCATAGGGTTTATTATTATTTTATTTCTTTATGTAAGGAACTGTATATTACTAGAAATCAAAATGTATCTACTTTGTCCTTGCTGTTCCAACCTTTAATTTTGTTTCGAATTTTTATTACCCACTTTGTCACAGTAGGACATGAAAAACACCATAGCCAAGTCATGGTGAGAAAGGTGGTTTTCATGTGAGATAAGGAATATACTCAAGTGTAGGAACTGTTTTGAATTTTATTTCCTGAATAATTAAAGGCCTTTACAGATTACTGTTACCTAATGTTTCAGATATGGTTATCCCCAGGGCTCTTACAGAGGCATTCAAAGGCTTTGTAGCCAAACACTGCTACTTGGAAGGGAAATGGGAAATGAATAGTTTGTATTACTAAAAAACAGGTGTCCTGGAATTGCATGCCAGGCAAGTGCTGGAGGAAAATAAAGCAGAGCTCTGGTAAAGTGCTAGAAAGCTAGCAGCCAGGAAGCTTATGACTCGTTCATAAGCTTGGAAATTATTGTGGCAGGCCAAATGTGATTCATAGATTACATTTTGCTTCAAGAATTTTCTGGTGCTGCTGTTGAAAGAGGTAGCATTAGTTGTCCTACCTGATAGTAAGGAAACATTTTTAGATTTTTTTTTTAAATATTAAGTAGTAACTATGAGTGTATCTATATTGTCATACAGCTTAGTTTCCCCATGTCCTGAAAAAATGCAACAGAATCTTTTAAAAATTTAGGATCAGATGTGTTTCAATTTCCTTTTTAGCAGTGGAGGAAGCTAAGATGGAGCAATATATTGCAAAGTGTTAACTCTAATTACATAAGGTAAAATATCTCATAAATAATGACAGTTTTGGCTATACAGAAATGTGAAATAACTCTCCAATGGAGCAGAGAAGAACTGCAGCTCAGGTTGTTCACCTCTTCTTGTGAACTTCACAAAAATAACTTGGAAATAGATGAAAAGGAATGAAGTGTTTGGAGCTGAGACCTCTAAAGGGATTTTAAGAGGAATTAAACTAGAATTTGATCCTTTAAATACAAAATTGAAATCTTGAAAGTCCTCCTCCAGTATCTGGACCTAGAAACTTAAACTTCATAGTTAACTAATTTTAGTTTTGGGGTTTTTTTTTAACATTTGGGTATTTAAGGGTTTTTTTGTGTTTCAAATTTCATTTGTGAACTTGACTAGAAATTTATTCAACTTGACAAGGCAAATTGACTCATCACCTTTTTTTGCTAAAGCCCAACTGGAAAGTGTGATCCAGATATTTCTAACCTGAACTTAATTTAGTCAGAAAGCATATGCTGTTGAACTCTGCCTTCCAGGTCAACAATGTACAGTGAAGCTCAGTAAGTTTCTTTCAAAACAGACAGGAAATAGGAGTTAATCAATCAGTAGTAACAGTCCCTGAGAACCGTAAGTTGCATTTCAAGCCCTGGCCTTCTTTCTTTATAATTTTAACCTACGACAAGAAAAGACCTTTTGAAAAAGCTAAAATTTATTCTCAATAAAAATATTCTCAGTCATTCTTGCAAAAGTTTCCTTTTTATGCAGAAAAATGCTTAACTCAGGGAGAAGGTAATTTTTTTACTTTTGTATTTTTTTAGAACATGGATTGGAGAGAAAAGGCCTGGGTTTCAGGACAAGACCCAAAATACAAAAAATTGAAATCACAGTGCTACATGGGAATATTTTGTATTAGGAGACTGAATGATTTGTCTTCTTTATGTTCCTGTGAATCCAAATTAGTTTCTTCAAAATAAAATACCTTTATCTCCAGAAAATTATAATGTCCTAGTGCATTTAGTTCATCATCTTCAGTGGTGGGAGAGTTTCTGCTCTAAGCAGAGAAGAAATTCTCCTACTTCCAGCTCTCATATCACCTGAGCAGTTTAAGATACTATGGACAGCTTATTTTGTTTCTTTCTTTCTGTGGTTGTCCTTTAAAGAATCAGGAACCTTCTCCTTCAATATTAAGAGTTTAAGATATCACCCATGGGTTTTCAGTCTTGAACACAAGATGTCTCAGTATTGTTAAAGATAGTTAAGTCCTGGAGAGAAATTATTTCAAGCTCCTTTTATAATGTGTGTCTTTGCTTCTTAGTCTTACATTGCAGTCAGTGCACTGTTCACTGTTCCTAATCCAAGGAACATAGCCAGGATTAGATGTTATATTAGAAGGTATCTCACATATTAGGTGCATGATCCAGGACTGTAAATTCTGAAATATGGATTCTGAAGTAAAACCCTGCACTGTTTGACTACTGAAAATGACTTGATAGCATCCAGGTGCCTGATTTAGGAAGATATGGGGGAGGGAACAGAAGAAGTTTGTGTGCAAGTGCTCCTGTGATACTAAGGTTTGATACCAACTGAAATCTCATTCATATTTGAATCTCATCATATTACATGCTTTTTTACAAATACATTCCATGATGGAAATTATTTTCTTTGTTTCTGAGTGGCATCTTGCTACTAATTTACCTTTATATCATTTATTCTTTCTAACAGCTGGTTCTAAAATATTAGTGAAGGATCCCCGACCAGCATTGGGAACACCAAGCCCCAAATTAAGTGGTAAGTATTCTAAGGTTTATATAAAGTATTTCTGTAGAAAAGACAATGAGGATCAGTTTAGTGACATTACTCTGAGTGGTTTAGAATGCGTAAAGGATCAGGCACTAGATTAACAAGGGGGAAAAGATAATTAAATTATTCCCTTTTACTATATACGATATGGTATAATTTAAAACGATATACAATTTTTGCTATGTAACGAGGGTTTTATTGGTTTCACTGAAATCACTGTGTTCTGTGTAAGATTCTGTACTACTCACCTTGAAATAATTTAAAGATTTTTTGCAGTTTACTTCAGTCCTGCACATTTTTACATATTGCTAATTTAAATCGCTTTAACTAAATACTTAATATTGGCCTTGAACTTAGCCTCCAAAAATGCTAATTTTAGCTGAAACAAGATAATCTCTCCAATTCTGGCTCCACTTTTAACAGATTTGCTGAAGACCATAAATGGATGTCCAGACAAGAGAAGCTCTCTGTCCACTGATGAGATTTTTTGAAAAGAGAAGTCTCCTTAACTAAAATTAACTATTGACAATTATAAACCTATTGAATTTTACTGATGATGAATAAGATTTAAAAGCATTACTTTAGCATTTGGTTTGTTTGGGGTTTTTTTAACATTTTGTGTACTACTTCAAAACTGTGTTTTTCAGCATGTGCTCATGAATGGTAGACATCAAGTTTTTAATTCAGAAAATCTTCATTTTGTGCAATCCCAATTAACTGCCAGTATAACACATAAAGATCAGTTTTCCTAAAAGTGGGAAAATATATTTCAGGCAGATTAAAAATCAAGAGCATCAGAGCATTTCCACCATGCAATTCCCTTGCTTGCAGGTTCAGTATCTTCATGTTTTTTAAATAAAGATATACATATATACATACATGTACAGGGACAGAAAAACTAGGAAAGTTGCTTTACCCTTCATGGAGAAGACAACTTGTCTTTGTGTTGCATAAAATAAATTAAGAAGGAAAACTGTGGATACTCCAGTGTTCCCCAGTCTTGGATTTAGAGGTATCTTGAGAGAAAAAAGGGCAAAGGTTCTTTTCTGCTTATTTGACATGAGATGTCAATGTACACATGAATACAGAGCTTTAAGTTAGTGTGAATTACTTCAAATAATGGGAAAGTGTTGATTTTAAACAGTGATTCTTACAGGGATAATTCCGATACACTACTTTATAAACGGAAGTAAGCCCCTCCTAAATAACTTTTAATTTTTTTAAAGGTATCTCATGTTAAGATTTTAAAGATTTTCATGTATCAGTTTTTACATCATAGGTAGCTTTCTGTTGTTTTGGTAGGGTTTTGTTGTTTTTTTTTTTCTGGAATAACATTGCTTAAATTAATCATTTTTCAGTTTCCTAATAATGAGGATTAAATGTGAGGGTATAAATCTAGTGTATTTATTCCCTGGCAGACTATCATCTGTTTTAAATTTTAGATTAGAGAATTAATTTTTTGTCCTGGTAAAGCTCATAATGTTTTTAAACATTTGAAGACAAGACAGAACTTCTTATTTTATTTTTTTTCATTGGAAAAATTGACTAGAAAATAGAGAAAATGTTTATAATGTTTCATGTAATTTAAAGAAAATTCTTATGAATTTTTTTTTATCTAAATAGATACTAATTTCTGCAAAATTTAATGCTAGCCATATGTCCCTAGCTGTTTATGCTGGCATAGAAAAGATTCTACAGTGAGTGGAATATGATCTTCTGGCTAAAGATTTTAGAATTTTTGAAACTGGTTGACTCTGGGACAGGTCCATATTTTAGGGAAAAATCAAATGAAGATGTAGTTGTGGTTGTATTCTTCAGTGTAAATGCATTTCTTTCATAGCAGTTCATGCCAAGTTTCTGTGATTTATATCTGAATGCCTAGTAGATGTATAAAGAGTAAAAGAAAGAAAATGCTAATGTTTTATCATATTTTTTTGTCATTTGACTTTTTAAGTACTAAATATTACAAAATGTATTGAAACATGGTTTTGTCTGTATAGTTCCTGATGATGTATTTGCCCAAAATTATATATGGAAAGGATCTTACAATTACAAAAGCAAGAAGCAACCCATGACTTTGACAGTCACCAGTTTCAATGCAACTTCAGGAAGAGTAAATGCAACACTTACAAACAGCAATATGGAATTGCTGCTATCAGGTATGGGCAAAGAAAAACAATTTTCTTTTTGATTTTTATGTCTTACATACATTGGTTTCCTGTAAATTTCTGCATAACTTAAACTTCATTATCTTATCAAAGAAATTTTCATTGCATTTCAGTTCCTTTTCAAAGGTAGGGATTTTTCTACTTATTTTACTTATTTCCTTCCCTTTTTTTTTTTTTTAATTTTCAGGCTTTTACTCTATTTAGATTTGATAATCAATAAGGAGTGAAAGAATCATATTCATTCTCATATTTCTCTTTTAAACATTTTAAATAAACTTCAAGTACTGTTCTTGAGATTTTCTTAATTCTTAATAATAAAATTTCCCCACAGTAGCCTAATGATGAATAATAAATATGATGAGATTGATATATGTTGACCTAAAAAATCAAAAAGTCAGAGATACCTAATGAACATGGAAAGAAACTAGAGCTGACACTTGATATATTATCTAAGTAAGAAAAGAAAAAGTTAGAATCATAGAATTGTTTATGTCTAAAAAGACTACTAAGATAATCAAGTTAGCCTAATACTGCCAAATCCGCCACTGAACCATGTCTCTGGAAGTGCCACATGGACACATGTTTTAAACACCTCCAGGGATGGTGACTCCACCACTTCCCTGGACAGTATGTTCCAATGCCAGACAACCCTTTCTGTGAAGATTTTTTTCCTAAGATCCAATCTAAAGTTCCTCTGGTACAACTTGAAGCCATTTCTTTTCATCCAACCACTTGTTGCTTGAGAAAAGCACAAAAACACACCTTGCTTCATCTTCTTTTCAGGTATTGAAGAGAGAAAGTAGTCTCCCTTCAGTCTCTTTTTTTTCCAGACCAAACAACCGAAGTTTCTCAGACTCTCCTTGTAGGACTTGTGCTCCAAACCCTTCTCCAGCTCCATTGCCCTTCTCTGGACATGCTCCAGCATTTCCATGTCTCTCTTGTAATGAAGGGCCCAAAACTGAGTGCGGGATTTAAAGTGCGGCCTCACCAGTGCCAAATGGGGGATGATCACTGTTCTGGTTCTGCTGACCACTCTTTGTGTTATGCAAGCCAGGATGCCTTGGGCTTCTTGGCCACCTGAGCACACTGTAGGATCATGGTCACCGTTGACTGGCATCAGCCTCAGGGCTGGGGTTGTAGTGATCCAAGTGCAGGCTCTTTGATCCAACCTTTCCAGATCCTTCTGCAGAACCTTCCTACTGTCCAGCAGATCAACCCTTCTGCCCAGCTTGGTGTCAAATGCAAACTGACCTAGACTACCTTATCCAGATTGTTGATAAAGTTACTAAATAGGACTGGCCACAGTACTGAGCTCTGGGGAACACCAGTTGTACTGACCGCCAGCTGGATGTAACTAATCAACACAAATCTGAGTTCATCCAGCCTGTCAACTTTTTACTCAGTGAAGAGTCCAACCCATGAACAACTCATGAACAGTCAGTTTCTCCAGGAGGATGCTGCTGGAAATGGTGTCAAAGGCTTTACTAAGGTTCAGTGAGACAACATCCACAGCATTTCTTTCATCCACTGAGTCACCTTATCATAGAAGGAGCCCAGAGTAGTCAAGCAAGATCTACCTTTCCTAAGCCTATTTGGCTGAGCCTGATCTCCTGGTTGCTGAGAGGAGTGGTCTACAGGAAGGATGTAATGAGCCACAGAACCTGTGCTTCTGCTGAGATCTTATTTCCCAGTATTCAGTAGAGTAGTAATTTTTATCACTAGGTTTGTCTGTTAAATCATTTTGTAGGTGTCTTTTGAAGAATCATGCTGATAACCAAGTTTGTATTGGCTGTGTGTGAATTTCTTCCATTGTATTAATTTTATGCATGAAATTTCCATAAAGTTATTATGATTTTGTATTTTTAGAATTAGAAAAATAAACTGCTGTGTTTTCTCACTCAAAACACTTCTCCTCCAAATAAAAGGCTCCTTCAGCTAGACACAAATGTGATACCAAATGCCATTTTCCACTCTACATACAGGCATTGCACATGTCATCAGGTATTAACATTTTTTTAATTCCCTGCTCTGCAGATAGAACACTGAGATTTTGTACACTGAAAGGGTGTCTTAGAGCCAGGGAAGTAGGGATGGATCAAAAAATACATTTACATGCCAGGAAGATGACTTCACCAGTACTCTGTAGATTTCTCAATGAGAAGTAGTTCCCTTCTCCTGCATAATTTACCGTTTTGCATTCCATCATTTGGTGCATCTATTTTTACTTCCTTTTATTTTGACACCTGTGCTTGCTGCAATTATACATAGAATAAACCCGTCTTGGCCAGGCTCATTCATTTGAGCTCAGTGCAGTGTTAACATGAAAGTAAAACTTCTCATTAGCTCAGAGATTATTATTTATATGTAACAATACATCTTATAGGCCAGTCACTATTCCATAATGTGGAGAAGACATTTGTATTTCCAATTTAGGCATGTACACAAGAAACATGAATTAGGAATCATTGCCCATGGAAGATGAAGTCACTAAACATATTGTGGTTTTTTATTTTCATTTCCAAATTTACAAATAAGGATATTCGGGTTCTAAATAATTATCCTGCAGGAACAAGAATGAGTCAATAATTATGTCTACAGAGTAAATAAGGTTGCATACAAGTCTTCACATTATTTGGAAGAAACTGTGTTGCAACTGACAGTACTAACTGATGAAGAATAATCCAATTTTTAAAAATATTTTCAAATTATTATTTTTTTTTAATTTAGCAGCAGCTTTTCAAATAGAATTTGTGTGTGGATCTTCCTATTATCACATTTTCTATGTAATGACTAAATTATATATCTTGAAAATAGGAATGTGAGGTTTAAATACACTCTTCCTGATTCAGAACAATGTTTTCCACTTCAAATCAGATTGCTGTCAATGTTCTGCCTGAGGCTTGAAGTAACAGCTGTGTGTATGGGGTTTTCCTTCTCTTCTCTCTACAGACTAAGCTAAAAATGATTTCTATTGAAATCTTACGATTATTAAAATAATTTCAAAATTTCTAAATCTATGGTTTAGAAATCATTCCTCTTTAATACAAGTGATGATGTCTTTATCCTCAAAGATGACATTATTTTTCGAATGAACACACATATGAATTTATGTTCCACAGGAGTGTATAAAAGCCAGGAAGCTCGGCTAATGCTCCACATATATCTCATTAAAGCACCCTCCCATACATCTGCAAGCAAACTGAAAGAGGAAAAATGGGCTATGGATGGTTTTGTGAGTATATTTCTGCTACAAAAGAGAGGGTTTTTTGGTGTTTTTGTATGATTGAAATCATGCTGGCTTTTACACCTAGAACCCCCTGAGACTTATCATATAGAATCTTCTTAGCAAGGCTGATTCATTAAATTACATGAACATTTTCTTGTAAAATACAGGACCAATCTGAGGGAAAATTTGGGAAGAGTCATGTGGTGTAGGTAAAATTATAATGTGTGTTAGTACAGAATTTCTCATAGGTCTCTTTATTTCAATATATTTAGCAGTTTTATAATAACTAAACATAAAATCGATTTATAATAATATTTTAATAAATTAATACAATTATTTTGATTATTATATTAGCAAATGTGTTTTACTTTGGTGATATTTTTAGAAATATATTGAAAAATATTAACTATCACATGTATGTGGAAAACAAAATAGTCTAATTTAGCATTAGGCCCCTTGAAGTTCTGGATCCGAGTTTATTCTTTGAAACAGAGAGGAAGAGAGCACATAACTGAGAGGAGAAGAGATAAAGGAGCTCTTTTTTGAATTAAATAGCTCATTTTTCTGGGATGTGATTAAACCATGAACAGTAAATGCCTTCCAAGAATAGATAGAGAAAAAAGTAGATTTTTTAGAAAATAAAGAGCCTGAAATTATTTGGATGAGGATAAAAGCCTCATACTTCCTTGCTACACCATCTAATTGTAAAAGGTCTGTTTTCTTGTTTTACACCTATTGGTTAAGCACTACAGGGACACCACTATGTGTGCACATGCTGAAAGAAAAGAATTTTACACAGAAATTTATATTTTTATAGCAAGTAGCACTGGTTGAACAATATTTTTTTTTAAAAGATGCAGAATGAAAATGTTGAATAAACTCATTAAGCAATAAACGTACTAGTAAAAAGGGTTTACTAGTACTCTATTGGATTGTACAAACGTCAGGCTTCATGAACATGCTCCTGTGGTAGCAAAAACAAGGAATTTACTTTCAGACTTCTAAATACACAAATGTAGACAGTATACTCCCTATATTCCATATGCTATTTACATACTGTTCTTACTTGACCTTTTTTTTTTCTGAGTCTTGGAACACCATTGAGACTGCTCTAGCCCAAAGTAAAAAATTCACCTAAGAAAGGCACCCGGTCTTCAGGGAAAACACAGCTTCAGGTCACTGTGTCATGAGAAAGGGAAGCTTAAGGGAAAAGTGTGAAGGAATCTACCTAGAAAACACTGAATTTAAACCTAATAACTATTCTTAGTAACTGTCAAGTTGTATACAGTGCACTACTTTAAACTGTACTTACTGTAATAACACAACCATCCCTTCTCTCCCACAAGCCTTTTGGTTTATACTAGCATATTTTGCCCTGGTATCAATGCCGTATTCAATATTCTTCTGGTCCATGCCTGTATAATTAAATACTTATTGGGATAGGTACTGAGAAAAATCAAAAGAGCTTTCAATTAATTTGAGGTCTTTTTTATTTAGTTTAAAACTAGCTATTAAAACCTCAATATTTGCATCCTTAGGATTATATGCAATATAACTTTTTCAATCCTAAACAAAAATAGAAAATTATGAATTATAGAAGAGCTTAGAAATTCATTTGAACTATCAGAAATTTTAGGTCTTATTGGTTTAAAAAAATGCAGTTGAAGGTAATATAAGGTATCATATGTGACTGTAAATTACCATGACTAAGTTGTGCCAACAATAGTTCTGTCTTTTCTTTTGAACTTTATATAAAAATTTCCTAGAAAAAGAGGGTATTTATAATGGGGAATAACAACAACCAGTCAGGCATATTAGGATGTAGAATGGAATAGCTCCCTTTCATAGATACATGGAACTTGCAACAAACTTCTCCCCATTTAATTCAAAGTATTTTTTGTTTACAGGTTTCTGCTGAACCTGATGGAGCAACATATGTTTTTCAAGGATTCATCCAGGGTAAAGATTATGGACAATTTGGGCTTCAAAGAATAGGTATTCAACAAATTCTAATTATTTTCTTATTCATTTTTCCATTCCATATTCTTTTTTATTATGTCCAGTAGTATGAGAGTATTTGCAGGATGTTAGTAGAATTGACATTTTATAGAATAGTGAGATATTAATATCTTTAAACTGTCATTTAAGTGGTAGTTACAAATAATTTGCAAGGAGCTTGCAATCTACTGCTTAGTATACGTAATAATTTGTAATATTTTGATCAATTTTTTTATCCAATTATGTGTAAAATGCATATAGTATTATATATCAATATATAAATATATCTATATATCTATTCCTATATCTCTATATATCTGTCTATCATCTATACATATATATCAATAGCCATCTAGAAAACTTATGATGTGGAATTCTCTGATAAAGTGATATCTTGCTTATGGTGCAGAAACACTATTTCACCTAAACATTTGTTAGAAGAGGGAAACTGCTAAATATTTGCAGATAAATACTTACATTACTTCTAAGAAGAAGTCTTCCTTGATAAGTGTTTATTTCCTAAAAATTACATTCTTTTTTCTATAGTAAGAGAGCTTTGTTAACAGAGCTCTGATGAAATATTCTGTTGTGCTCTTTAGGAAAAGAATTTTGTTTTCTTTTCTAATGTTGCCTTAAAAACGGTCGTATTTCTCCTTCCATGAGAGTTTGAATTTAGTTAATAATGAATTTTAAATTATAAAATACATGCCTTAGAATAGGACTTCTTTTTCACTGATATATAGACTTTACCTTCAGGTAAAATTCCTATATGTGGATGGAAAAATATGTTCTTTCAGCCAGTATTGTCCATTCTGATTTTTTTTTCAGTAAAATCAGGAAATTCTTTAATTCTTGAATGTGCTAGCAGGAAGGAATGTAAAATCAAACTTTGCTCTTTCCACAGTTCTAAGTCGCAGTAAAACATACTGTTTGGGATCTTGTTTTTCACTGTAAGCTCATATGCAAATTACTTTGCATAAATTTTTAGAAATATCTTTATCAAGAAATATTTTCTTTAAATGAATATAAGAAGTTATTTCCTTTTATTAACTTCTTAAAAAATTTTAAATTCATCTAAAAAAATTAAAATGCAAGACTTCCTTGACAAACTTTTTTGATAAATTATTATTAAAATTATATTTCCTCATTTGATTTTTGGATTATATGTTTGAGATTCCTTTCTGTAATATATTGAAAATACTTTTTATTGGTGCATAACTTGGAGGAAAAGAATGATTCAGAGTCAAATTCTATACAAGGCTTAATTATAGCTATATAGACAATAATATCGCTATCTAGAGATTCACAATCTTTGACCACATTTTGTTTAGCATGCTTGCTGCTTCATTATTTCATGCAGACAAACATAAAATTAGCTTCTCTGAAATAAAATCTTTTGATTGTTGTTCCCACACAATTTTCCTTTCAGCCTGGATGGTTGTTTGGGGTCTTTTTGGTGTTTTTTTTTTTTTTCCCAATTTCTGTATATTGTCTTATACAGTCGAGAAAGTCAGAAAACATTATGACCTAAGAAGTTCTTAAATGATCCAGTTAAAATCTTGAAAATTAACTTTGAAGATGCATTACAGAACCATAGAATCAATTAAATTAGAAAAGACCTTGGAGTTCATCAAGTCCAACCTATGATCTAACATCGGCTTATCAGCTAAGCCGTGGCACTGAGTGCCACATCCCTTCTTTAAACATGTCCAGGGGTGGTGACTACACCACTTCCCTGGGCAGCCCATTCCAACGCCCAAACACTCTTTCTTCTACTCCTCTGTAAAGAGTTTTTTGAAAGGTCGTTGTTATAAATTTCTTTGCATTTAAAACGTGTATAACTTATCTGTGTAGATAATGCAGATAATGTATTCTTCAGTCATGCAGGTCACATTTGTATTTTTTTATCAATATCTGGCTTTAGCTGTTGAAAATTCCTATCTCTTTCACTCTGTGCACTAACAGCAGTACCTAAGGAAGTGAGGAGTTTTCAATTTGCCTTTTCAAGTGATTGGCATTTTCCTCGATAGTATATTTTGGTTTTATATATGTACTATTTGTTAATTACTGAAATATACAAATATAATCAACCTAACATATGCATTACTATAAATTTGACTTTTCATATCACAGTACAGTATTGTGTTTCCATTACAAAAAAAAGTTGAATCCCATGCAGAATTATGCTGTAAGATATTTATTGTACCAGAGTAGGTGTTCCATTCTGCCAACATGTGGCACGCACTTATTAATCAGAAGATGTTATATACTAAACTTGCAGGTGGTCTCAGCATACAGCTGACAGCAGACACATATATGATATTACATGTTTTTTCTTTTTTTTTTTTTTTTTAGGTCTTAACATGTCTGAGGGTTCAAATTCTTCTAATCAACCACATGGTACAAATAGTAGTTCAGTGGCCATTGCTATCCTTGTGCCTTTCTTTGCCCTTATTTTTGCTGGTTTTGGCTTTTATCTTTATAAACAAAGGTAAGTACAAATTATAAATACAAAATTCCTCTATTCCTCTAGCTGTTGGTGATTTTTTTGTCTTTTTTTGTTAATGTAAATGAAGTTTTCTGTAAAACAACAAAGGATTTGCAAAATATGCATGTAGACAGTTCTTCCTCCATCTATTAAGATCTGTTTTAATAACTAAGAGACGAGTTTATTATACCGTGCTGTACTTTCATTCCTATTTAAAATTTTATAAACTTATCTCTTTAGGATAAAATAGATGCTGTAAATTATTGGCATATGCTGAATAATAGAATTAGTAGATTTTGTGTGTATTTACAATAAATTGCCTTTATTCTTTTCTTCATGTCATGAATTGAGTCATATCCTGAGTAATTTATCTTAATGGCTGACCAGTTAATTTACATACATGTAAACATTATGTCATCAAGAGATTTCATTGTGAAACTGTTTCTGCATCTGAAATTATTAGTTCATATACAATTATGTTAAATAGCCACCAGTCTTTTCAGTTTCATTAGTCTAAGTTCAATGGTTTTGTTCATGTTACCGAGACCGATATTAATTCTTTGGATGCAATAAGCCTCTCCTGTTGCTTTGGATGACTAAAGAAACCTTAATCACATTAATGCCAAGACAATTCATTGCATACTAACTGCCAGAGTGGTGATTTACATCTGATAGTCTGACAATAATACTAGAAATATATGTTACAGGACACCGTTTAAAACAAGTACTGTCATTTCTAATTAGTACTACTTGTTTTCAACTGCTTCAGCATATGAAAAATTGCTCATGTAATTTTTTATGTATTTGCTATTAGCTGTATGCTGTAAGCACTTGCCTTGGTGTTTTATATTCATTACTTACATTATAGTATGTGTTTTGTATAGCAATGTAGATCAAAATCTTTAAGGATTTGAACTCTGATATTTTGAGTTGTTTAGTGAAAAAGAGGAAATTTCAGCTATAAATGTATTCTTGGTAAAATTGCAGAGTCTCCAAAGGGAAAAGGAAAATCTCAGTCATCAGACTGGGGAATTATTGTGTCTTTATAAGATTTTGTTGTGATCTTTATAATCTGATCATCCAAGTGGAATGGATAACAACTTGGATAATGGAAACAATAACAACGGATAGCGTCTTCTAAGGTTGTTAACTAAGTTTCTAAGTGAATACAATTTTCAAGAAATCATGAAGCCCTTAAATTTCAGTAAAGACAGTACTACTTCTTAGCATAAATATTGTAAAAACAATTAAGATGTCATATTTAGCTCCTATAACTGGAATTGGGAGCTAAATTCTGTTCTGATTCTTAAACTGTATTAAGTCAGTGAGGAAAATTGCAGTTACCAATGTTCTGTCTTTCTTCTACAGGACTGCACCTAAAACACAGTACACAGGATGCTCTGTACATGAAAATAATAATGGACAAGCTGCTTTTGAAAATCCCATGTATGACACAAATGCAAAATCGGTGGAAGGAAAAGCAGTACGATTTGACCCCAACTTGAACACTGTTTGCACAATGGTATAATGTGGTAATGATTTGTCTTCAAAGTCTGGAAATTGACACACAACACAGTGCACACACAGTTCACTGATTAAAAAAAAAAAAAAAGAAATGAAAAAAAATTAAAGCACACTTTTCAGGATATAGTGGGTCACCTTTTCCTGAGGATGATAGGCAAGTCTGGGTTGTAGTTATTTTTTTTTTATTTTGTTTTTCATAAACTGGATCAGAATTCTTCTTTGTGTATGCCACGGAGAGTTTTAAAAAAATTTTGCTGCACTCCATGAGTGCTACTCACAATTTATTTGCTTTTTTAAAAAAGGAGGTTATTCTAAAACATAAAACATATTTGCATATATTGGAGGAGCATCCACTATCAGTATTCTGTGCTTTATAAAAACTATAATAGAGGGACTGGGTTAAAAAAAAAAAAAGATATAGGTAGAAAATAAGAGCTATACTTACAGGAGACAATAGGTCACTGATTTCTCTTTAACAGTCATGAGTTTGTATCTTTTTTTCCTTTTTCCGCCCGTTAAGTATTTTATTTTTTTCAGAACAGTTGGATTTCTAAGTCCAGGATGTAGTTAGAAATCAGCAAGTACAACTTACTCTTTTCATATCACTGAAAAAAACCCCAATTTCATGTTCTTATAAAATGCATTTTCTTCCCTGCTTCACTTTCATGTGCCAAGTCAAGCTTTTTTTCTGTTTCTATTAACAATACCCACAAATTGTAATGTTAATATATTTCTTTTGTCAGTCATCTATGTAGGCAAATTTTACAATGAAGAATCTATTATGGATTGAGCTTTGTATGTGATTTTGTTCCTTTAACGCTGAAGAACATTCAGGAGTGACTATCTTACATTTGTTTCAAAAGTTAAAACTTAATTTAATATTTCCTATTAAAAAGTGCAGTTTACAGTAGTATTAGTAATTAAATCCCTATATCAAAAATAGGAGTCCATTTTCCATTCCATGTTACTTAAACCTAGGCCATATCTTGCTGTTCCTTCAGCATTTTGACAAAATGCATGCACAAAGCATGATGCAATCCCATTGAAATTGATGGATTCTAAGAGATTTCAATGAACTTTGGATTAGATCTACAAGGCAACAGGAAGTTATAATTTGGAAATACTGTGTTTTCACATATATTTTATCTATATATTCCGTACTCTGTGGAAACAAATTCTTACATCTCACTTGAAATTGAATATATTACCATAGTGCAATGAAAAAAAAAAAAAGTTGATATATATATATATATAAAGCCATGATATTATTAGGGACAATCCATTAATTTTAGGGACAATTCAGATTCCACAGCCCTCAAGTTTTAGACATTCCAGAATCACATCTAAAGAAATGCAACTTTTAGTTTTACAGTTATTTCATGTCAGATTTATTCAGCGGGAACTCAGTAATTTATTTGATGTATGTCATTGTCTTCCATTCATAGCATGATCACAAATGCTGTGTGTTAGCCAGTGTGAATTATCTGTTATTGTCCCTTTCAGACATTAATAATTCTGTGAAAATAACCTTTTTCTTACCGTAATAGAGAGTGCCTACCAAAAATCATTGTACCCAGGATTGCTGCTTGGATTTCTATAATGTTTGATGAATTTCTTATAAATCATTTTACAACACTTTGTTTTGAATATTCATACAACTCTGTCAAACTGTATTCTACTAAAAGGATGCTGTTTTATATTTTATACCATTGGTTGTTATTTATTCTTGTTTATTCAAATGACTGCAATAACTATTATTCATTCATTAATGTTAAGGTTAATACATTTGAGATCGTTTAAAATGTTTCTTCTGCAACTGGCTACTCCTCTTATATTAATGCATACACTTTTGTAAAGAAGTATATTTTTATGAAAAAGGATTTGTAAAAGTATGATGTAAATTTTCAGTGCAATGTAAACAAAATAAAACTGGACAATTGCTTTTTTTACCCATGTTTCTTCTTTGGAAAGTGAGCTTTAAACTTGTTTAAGTTTGGAAGACAAGAAAATAACCAAAATCAGATTTGGTATTCTTGTGGGTCTTAAAATCATGTTAATTTTTCTGAGTCTTTCTGCAGATTTTAGGTGAAGTTGTAAGGTTTAGATTACTTTCAAAAATAATTGATGAACACAATGTTTAAAGCTATTTATTTTCTAAAATTAATTTTTGATTTTACTTGAATAAGCAGCCTTACAGAAAAATAGGTCTACCATTGTCAACCCATTGGAAAACACTGAAAAAAAAAAAAGAAAAAAGTAATTTAGAAAACTAGTGTTCCTTAAGGTTCTAGATAGCCTACTCTGTATATTATTTTGCTACCTTTTCTCAGAAATGTGCAGGACATATTAACAGGTGCATACAAAATTTTATAGCATTAAAACCCCTTTAATGACATTGAATGGGAAGGATGGATGTTAATTATATTTATATAATACTGAATCTCTATTTTAACCATCCCTTTCACCTACAAGCATGGAAATTGATCCTGATCTGAAATACCAGTCATGAAACAGCTGGGAGTGGGGGAATAGTCTAAAATTAATTTGCAAATTTGATGCTTTATATAAATTTAAAATGCCCATTCAGGTCCATGTTCAAATTGCTGAAAATTTTGTTGTTAAATACATTAGAGAAAGAAGCACAGAGTCAGTGTAAAATAACTGACTTACTATGTTTTTGAAGGGGAGGAGGTGGTGGTCTAGAGCAAATTAGTTCACTCTGCAAAGCAAAAAAAATATCCTGTTTCACAGTAGCCAGACTAGAATATGAAGTTAAGTTCTTTTTTTGTTGTTGTTGTTTATGTATTATGTGTTTCAGCATATAAAAGTAAATAAAACTTACATCAAATTAGTTCCCCAATTATGTTAATTAGCTTAGCTAATATGCCCAGCTTGCACATTTCAAAAATTATATTGAGTTCATTGTTATAGAAAATGCCCTATTCTAACAGAAGGAATTTGTGGTCTAGTTAGTTTGTTTTCTATGGTTTTGTACATTGGATCTATTTGTTAGTTTGTTAGTTTGTGGCTTTTTCTTTTTTTGGTCGGGGAAGGGGGATTGTTGTTTGGGGTGGGGTTTTGTTGATTTTTTTACTTATAGTTCCTGACAGTTTGACTTTGAAACTCTGTGTGAACTGTTTGATTTTCTAGTAGCAGAGCAATCAATTTTCACTGTGTCAGATGGAATTCCAAGTTTGGGTTGCTTCATTGGAGTAGACTTGTTAGCACTGTCTTTTGTTTTTCTTGGGAAGGTAGCTGAGGAAAAGATACCACTTTGGCTTCATTATTCAAGCAGAGTACACAGAGAAAATGTGCCTGAATAGAAACTGTCATGCAACATTTTGAGTCTTTTCAAGGTTAAGATAGCTTCAGCAATATTATGGACTGAGGTTTAAAACTTCATTTAACATTCTACAAAATTGAGCCCTTTTATTTCTACATTATCTGCATGTCAAGACTCACCTTGTCCAATACATGCCATTAGATCACACTGATCCAGAAACCACACAGTTTCAACTACCTGCCAAAATGGCAGTTCTAGTAGAACTTCTCAGAAACATCGTAAAATTGAACTTAAAATCTCATGTTTTACTTGGTTTGTGGAAAAGAACTGCCACTGATATGAAGACATCTTAATCAAGAGGAATTCTTTGACAAAAGTAGAACAAGTTTTTCTTGTCAAGGAAATGGTTCAATGGCTACAAATCTTATAGCTTCTTATGGACAGCTAATGGGAAGTGAGCCTGTAGACAAGTCATTAAGCTATTCAGTCCATTTGTGTTGCAGCGTCTTTATTGATAGGATTATTAGAGTTGGAGAAAAATATGCCTTAAATAATTTGTTATACTAAAGTCCCACAGTCTTTTTCAGATTAATTTATAAAAATATATTGTAATTTCATATTTTAAGTGGGGATGATACAGGTACATGAAGAATCTGGACAACTTTACGCAGTGGTAAATTCAGCCACCAAGTTCCAGGGCTCCTCTTACAGACATTGCTTGTAGTCTTGCTAGCATTTCATAGAACATCAGAAAATCAACGTAGCATCTCTCAAAATCCCCAGCTTTCATTTCATTTAATTTTGATTTGGTTGCCAGAAACATGATGGAGAAAGAAGCACTAGTTTGGTTTCCTGGTAATCTGTATTACTGGTTAGCAAATAAAGATCTTACTCTTCACCTTCTTTTCTATCTTTCTCTATAAAATAATTTATTCTTACACAAGAGAGTGTTCACATGAGGCAGGCATGTTTAGGAATGCAATTAGGTTTTAAGATCCCTGTTTGTATATTTATTTTCTAAAAGATTTTTGTGATCTCAGATGTTAAACAAATGAAGCCCTGTCATTTCTGCACTTAGTTTTATTTTGTCTCCCACTACCTGATCATTTTCTTCATCATCTACTTTGCACTGGTGTCATAAGTGACAACTGGGACAAGCAAAAAATTATTCATCTTTTGGTTTTCTTATGCAGTAAAATAAGTGCAATAAGTAATAGCTCAGGAAAAAAAATTTGAATAATTTTAATGTCATATAATATGCAGAACCAATATTAATGTTTGATTGCACAAAAAATATTTCAGTGAAGTGTGGCCGATGGCATAGGCCGGACAGCTGACCACAGGGACGGCCGGCGGCTCGGCAGCTTGTTCTGAGAGTTTCCTTTTGGTTAAGTCAACTTCAGCTAGGGACTTCTTTTCCCCTCACTGCGAGCCAGGCTTCCCTGGGATGGTGGCCGCTGTCCTAAAAACCGGAGAGCCGTTGAGAGAGAGAGTGTTCTCTTGCCCGGAGCCCAAATCAGACACAAGACATGAGGGTCTGTTCTGCTTGGGCTCAGGGGCAAAAGACCCCGAAATAGCCCAACATTCAGACTTTTATTCTGAGGGTTACAACTTATCTCATAATGGTACAAGGGAGGAAACAGGGAAGGGTCGGAAGGTCAGGGTGCAGTCAGGAAGGAGGAAGGGAGGAAAGAGTGAAACACAAGATACTATTGTTAACTGAGGGGCAGGAGGGGGGAGTTCGACTCCCTTTCCAAGGCCAAACTTAACTCTACCTTCAGAGGGGCCTCACTTTCTAGGCCCCCAGAAATTCTTCAGGGGTTATGTCATTCTCTGAGCTTGAACCACCGCTACAGTGAAGTAGCTGTGTTTCCATTAATTATCTTCTTGTTTCTGAAACTAAGACAATATAATATGCTGATTTACTGAACTAGGAGTAAGGGTATTAATAGCTCTGAAATGTAAGCCTCATAATTTTATGGAAAATTGTTGTTTAAGACATGTAACACAGTAATTATCCAGTCAATATTTGTCAGTGTTCCATACTTTGATGCATACCAATTCATGCTAAAGCAGCCAGATTAAGCTAATTGGATCAAAACACATTTTGTCTAAGGTATATTGAGAACACACTTGTAGAAAATGCCCTAGCAGCAGAACAGGCTGAAGAGAAGGTAACTTCTAAAAAAGGGACAGCACATGCATTTTAAGGTAAAAACCACATTAACTAGTGTCTGGAATTTTATTCTCCAGTTGCATATTCATATTTCTAAGTAAAGAATTATACATCTTCTCTGTTTGCTGAAGCTATATCAATGTGATATAGATTATCTCTAACCACATCTTAAAAAGGCTACTTGTGCCACATCAGTTATGCCTGTAATAGAAAATAAAATTATGGTGGATTTTGTCATTAGTAAATAGCAAAATAAATATAATTGGCCTGGTGTACAGAGCTTTCCTGTCAATAAAGAAAGTGATACCACATGTGAATGAGCTAAGATAAATTGTCAGTTTCTCTCTGGGAAAGAAATTAAATAGCACAAGTAAAATTCATGAGAACAGGCAACTATCCTCACTACAGCCATGGGCTCCAGAGAATCATGTAAAGTGACAAAAGCAATTAAGGAAAATAAAGAGCTGATAGTTGAGGGCCAGTTAAGGTGAATGTCTCATTTAATTCCTAAACATCCAGAAGACACTGACAAGTATATATTTATATATGCTGGATGTATATTTATGCATACACAGAGTAAATGGATACTATATAATAAATAATAAACCAGATATATCCATGCACACACCAAGACAATTGTGGTGAGATTTTCCTTTTTTTTTTTTTATGGAAAGCCAAAATAGATACACTATAGAATATATACCATATTATAATATATTATTTATAACTATTTAGGTACTCTACACAGCATAGGAAGCATTTGTAATATGTAGGTTTTATATATATTGCATATAGTAAAAAATATATATAATATGTAAATTTTTATATATGCTCATATTTTTTTAGTTATGTGGCTAAGTTAATTTTGCAAGTAGAGGATTCTCATAAAACATTTATTGCTTCAAATTATAGTATATTTGCCATATCTTGATCCATGATAGTAATGAGTATCCAATGTCTGAAGTAACGTTTCCTGTTAAAATAATAGAAAAAGGTAGTGTAACAAATGCCATAACATTAATAGGCATCCACAGCAATCTAAATAATTATTAGCCTCATATTTTTAAAGAAATCTTTAAAACTTTTAATGATCCTTTCAGTGTCGTAGCATAATTCTATTCTTGATGCTTTAACTCTATTCTTCCACTCAAAAAATTTTAATAGTTTCATTATGCCACAATAAAAATACCTAGCTGTATGACACTCTGTCCTTTATAATAGTTCTTGTAACCTCTAAGGGTAAGACCTAACTGCCTGCCTATGTGGGATGTCATGACCCTGACATAGCTATCTTTCTTTTCCGAACTAAACATAGATTTTAGAAAGATATGAGAATCTGAACCCTACTCTTATGCAGTGTAGAAATATAATGCAATTGAAAGTAGTGTGCTACATGCCTTCTTTTATCTATTATTTTCTACTTTTTAACATACTAGGACTAGGTTATCAGAAAACAAAACAAAATTTTCTTCCTCTCCATATGTGAAATTGGCAGAATGTGGTGCTTAATGATAAAACATTTTCTTCTTTCCAGTGCTTTTAACTGTTGCTTCCTTAGTAAGCACAAAAGATGAAAAACCAAAAAGAAAGATTAAAAAAAGAGCATTATTGGCCAAATCTTTCCCCAGCTGAGACACTAGAGAGTGAACAGATAATACATCTGCTATTGGACTTGATGACCTTAAGGATCTTTCCAACCTGAATGACTCTATAATTCAATGCTGTTTTGCATGTGAACAATATGAAAGGATTCTAGGACATCCATATAGCAGTTGTAAATGACACAGTAATGCCAGTCATAAAGGAGAGCAGATTGTCAGTCCTGCTTCCTAGTCATAAAAAGGTCCATGAAAGTCAGTAAGAAAGCAATTCCATTCTGTGGCGGGTTTTGAAATTTCAGTGGCTATTTTAGAGTCTAAGCAGAGATATATGTCCAGCTAGAATCACAGTCTGCGTATTACTCTCCTGAGAATGCTTGCTGTCCACAAATACCTCTAGACCTTGATTTCTAGAGTCTGGGTGCTGAGACTTTCTAAGTACTAAATAAAGCTAACAGATTTCTGGCAGCATTTTGCTGGCATTTAAATTGCCTTTGTGAAATATTTTTGTTTTGACAGAGCAACAAATTCTGGGGGGGTAAAAAAGGGTTTTGTGAAAACGGTCTCTCTTGAGAAGATGAGAAGTTATATAAGTCTATATAACTTATGTAAGATATAGATTTTAAGTTCTCAGAACTAAAATACACATATAAACCTCTCAGTCTAGTCAATTTTTAAAACTTCAACTTAAAGACTATTCTTAACCATTCCATTTCCAATAATGGAAAGCTGCAGTTATCATAGCCAGGAATATTACAATTGGGTAGGAAAAAAATTCAGACTTTTGTAATAGTTCCTTCTCTATCACAGATTCACAGAATTATAATACCATAGAGTAATTTGAGCTGGAAGGAATCTCAGAAGCTTTATCTAAGGTTTTTCAGATACCATCCAATCGGGTCTTGCAAACCTCAATGAGTGGAAACTGCACAACTTTTCTTTTAACCTCTTACAGTTCCTAACTTTCCTAATTGGGGAAAGGATTCTTAGTCTGTAAAGGTGGAGTTGCTCATTAATTTTGGCTGCTGTTTCTCGTCTTCCTGACACGTATTGCTGCAAAATTTTGACTCTGTCTTCTTGAGGCCATCTTTGCAGGTATTTGAGCTACAGGCATTAGGTCCTCCCTGAAAAGTTTTCTCTAAGCTAAATGAATTCAGGTCTGAAAAACAAGTTTTGCAGCCTCCAAGCTTCTTAGTAGTGAAGCCAATTTATCTACGTCTTTCTTGCCTTGGAAGTCTCTAAACTGGCTGCAGCATTCTAGGTGATGTCTAACAGATGCTGAGCAAAAAGGAAATCCCTCATTCCATTTGCCTCTATTACTCTTAACTCAGGCGAGGACTCCTTTGGCCCTCTGCTGCAGAGCACACTGGTGCTTCACAATCAGCTTGCTGCTTGCTATAACTCCCAGAGATTTTTCAGAAGAACTTTCTTCTCCTGCTAACTCCAGCTTGTTCTCTAGCCCAGAGAATGTCTTTTCCAGGTGCAAGATGTCCTATTTGTTCATGCTGAATTTCATAAAGTTCCCGTATTTGTGTATCAGGTCCTTTTGGATGGCAGCACTGCCCTCAGCAGAGTTAACTATTCTTTCACTCACGTATTGTCCTTTGCAAATTTGCTGAGAATTCAGTCTGTCAGCTCCTCTGGATCACTGATATGCATTTTAAACAGGATGGATTCCTGAATGGACCTATGAGGAACACTACCAGACCTCTTGGTTAGGGTAAACATTATCCTTTGATCCTGACCTCCCAAGCAATTTTTTAATTCATGTAGTTATTCACCCATGCAAAGTATAATGTCTTAACTTAGATATAGGAATATTTTGAGAAACTTTAAAGACTTACTATAAAGTTAAGATAAATGACATTAGTACTCTTCCCTCAACCACTACAAATGTAGTCAATTTTTATTATAAAAGGCAATCTGTTTATTTGGGTAATATTTCCACTAAAGGGGTGACCAATAGATTTAAAAGCTGTCCATAGAGGTTGTAGAATCTCCATCCATCTCTGGAGATAATTCAGAAATCAACTGGACACATCCAGAAGCAACTTGATTTAACTGGCCCTAGTTTATATGAGTTAATCTAGGTGAATTCCAAATTATTTTCCAACTGGTTTTGTTTTATGTTTCTGTAGAAGTCACAGGGGAATGATTCATGCAGAGAAGAAGTCAGGGAAGAGGTTGCTGAGTGCAGTCAAATAGTTCGTTAGCTAGAAATGAGGAAACAAATCTTTAATACTGGATTAGATGAGTTCTGTTCATTCTTTCTCATTCACACTTCATTATTAATAGGACAAGTGAATAGTTGTCTCCCTTGTCGTGCTACTTTCAGTTACTTCTTCATCTGTAAATGTGCCCCTCACTTTCCACCCTGAAAAAGTGGAGCAATATGGTAAGAAAAAGAGAGTAAATTAAGGGCTAAAGGCATCAAAGTTGCTATCTCTGTTTGACCATTTCCTGGGAAGAACCCAAGGAAAGGCAACTGAGCACTAACAGAAAGATGTCATAACCTTATACAGGGAAACAAGTAGAAAGGCCAAAGAAGTGGAACTTAATCTGACTACTGTTGCAAAAATTAAAAAAAAAATAAAATTCATAAACTAACAACAAAAAGAAAGCTGAGAAGAATCTCAATCCTTTTTTAGGTGTACAAGGAAAACTACTGGTGAAAGCTGAGGAAAATGCTGAGGTATTTGGTGTCGTCTTTGACTTAGTCCCTTATAGTAAGAGCATCTATTCTTAGAGTACCTGGCCTCCTGACTTGGAAGATAGAGATGAAGAGCAGAGTGGAGCCCCCATAATCCAAGGGGAAATGGTCCCTGATCTGCTACACCACTATGACACACACAAGACTGTGGGGCTGGGTGAAATTCAGCCAGAGGTACTGACAGAGCTGGCAAAAGTGTTCAGTGAGCCACTCGCAAAAATTTGCCAGCAGTCCTGTCTAACTGGGGAGGCCTCAGTTGACCGGAGGCTACCAAATGAAGCAGCCATCTGTTACGAACTGGTTTAAACACAGAAGAGCAAAGAAAACTAAGTCTCTGTGAATAAAACAGAAAGAACTTTGAAGGTACGAAATATTTCCAGAACAAAAGATAAAAACAAAACAGATTAAATGTTGATGCTAAAAAATTGGTATATTTTTATTTAATAGTAAAAGAGGGAAAGAGAAAGAAAGAAAAAAGTAGAGAAAAGGTAGAAAAATCTAGGGTTACTTTAAAAAGCATAGGATAAGTCACTACCACAGTGTGCTACCTTTGTTGCTGCTGAGATGAGGGGCACACCATCATGTGGCATGTACAAGAAAATCATTTGTGGTGGGCTGACCTTGGATGTCAGGTGTCCACCAAAGTCACTGTATCGCTCCACTCTCCACCTGGGCAGGGGACAGACGATATAACAAAAAGCTTATGGGTTGAGATAAGGACAGAGAGAGATCATTCCCCAAATACCAAGAACAAGTAAGAAAGAAAACAGACTGGACTCAGAGAAAATTAATTTAGTGTATTAAGAATCATAAAGAGTTGAATAATGAGAAATAAAAACTAAATCTGAAAGCTTAAACACTTGATTCCTCCTACTTTGCCACCTTATTATTCCAAACTGTCACTCATAAATATATTGGAAGTGATAAAAATATTTAACGCTATTTTTTCAGCCTCACAAAATAATAGCCTTTATTGTTATACCAACTAGGTAGCCTACTTGCTTATTTATTTGAGGCATGCAACATTAAGCTTTAGGGGAATCTGCAGAAGTAGGCAAGAGGAAAAGATGAAGTAAAAAAAACAAAAACAAAATAACAAAAACACAAACAAACCCAAACAAACAAAAAAATGGAGACAAAAACAAACCATGGCAGACTGAAATTTTTTTTTCCATCATTTTACTGTTGTGTACCTCTGTTTATTTCCATCACCCAGGTTCTTATTTTGCTCTTGAGTTGGTGAAAATTGGATAACATGATGTAAAATCAAGTACATAAGTTAGACATAGTCCTAGAGAGAGAGGGGCTTCCCCACAATATACATTGAATGTCTTTCTAAACAATTCAGAGCATTTGCTCTTAAGAAAATAAAAAAAAAAAAACCAAACCCAAAAACACCTTAAAACCATTTAAAATTCATTAAAAAGTTTTCAGATGAAAACAAAGTTAGAAAACACAATGTGGCAGAGTAGAAAGTGAAATTCACTAGCTTTATAACAAGGATTTTTATCAATTTCTAAACTTCTTCCTCAAATTTTCTAGGTGGAATAAATTATTCAGGTAAGATAACACACGTATGTAATGTATTAATTAGACCAGCATATTAACAAATCCTGATGTGCAGCAAAAATGGCAGAAGAAAACCTCCTTTAGGGAATCTTGTACAGTGCTTGTGAGATGAAAGAAGACACGTATTGTCCTGGTTTAGGGCAAATATTTAGGAGGAAACCTCTGGGGGGTCTCCTCTAGGAAGAGCCGATTCCAATCACCCCTCCCCCTACAGGTCCGGGAAGAATTTCCTTAGAGAAAAGTGGAAAAAACTATTTATTTAACAAATAGAATATTTACAAGTATAGGAAAAATTTGAATAATATGAAAACAATGAAACCTCTCCTTCCTCTGAAGAGATGGTAGATTCAGAGTCCGTCTGAGTCCGGTTCAGTTCTCCAGTGGGGGGGGGCCAATTGCCAGGCCCGGCTGTAGAAGTTGCCAGGGAGGGAGGGCGGGGCCCCAGGGATTCCCTGGTGTCTTGGGCCCACACGATGCCAGCCAGTCCCAGGAAAAGGAAAAAGGAAAAAAAATACACAGCAAAAGAAACAAAGTCTCTCCCTGCAAAAAGCCGAGAAAGTTCCAAGGAAACTCTCTGCTGTGTGCCGTTCCTGCACCCACCCGAGAGAGAATGAAAAAGAGAAAGAAAAAAAGATAACGCTGTCCCGCTGGAATGTAGCCTCTCACTCTCTCAAGGCCTTGCTTGGTAGGAGTAAAAAGTATCCTGCAGACAAACGGTGAGTGGGTTTTTTTTTTCCTCCACTTTCACTCTCTCTGTCTCTCTGAGACTAACTTAAAGCTGTAGAACTTAATGTCCAGCATAAGCAAGAGGACGATTGGGGATACAAACAGGTCATATGGCCAACCCAGGACACGTATATTTCCTGTTTCTTTAAACTGTTGAACTTTGAGTCTTATTTATCTTGTAGCAACAGAGAGGCTCAGAGTACGAAAAAAGTGTCAGTTTTATTGGAGGGGGTCTGAAGTTCTTTAACAGGAGTTTTGTCTCAAAAAAAAGGCTATTTGATTATTTTTCTCTTCACATAACATTATTCATTCTCTACACAGTCTAATGCCTAAGAGAGAGAGGTTTACAATCTCCAAACCTGTTGTTGTGAGTAGAATAATAAAAAAATCAAAGGACCTCATGGGAACAGATTTCCCAGAGAACTTGTGGATGCCTCATTCCTGGATGTGTTCAAGGCCAGATTGGATGGAGCTCTAAGCAACCTGGTCTAGTGGAAGGTGTCACTCCAAGAGCAGCAAGAGTCCTAGTGGGTGGTATTTTCCATCTATGCGAAATCCTCCACCTTGCGGAATTTTAGGTGCCCAAGGCTCCCTCTCCTAACCAGGGCCCTGCACACCAACCATGGGCCTTTACCCTGGGAAAGAAAGCTCAGCAGCCCAGTCTCTTGCTGTCAGTTTGTAGGAGGGCTTTAGCACTCCAAGAGCAGCAAGAGTCCTAGTGGGTGGTATTTTCCATCTGGGAGAAGTCCTTCACCTTGTGGAATTATAGTAAAAAGTACAGTAAGAAAAACACCTTGACAAGGCTGCAGATATAGATTTCTTCAAACTCTGAAATATTAAATTTTATAATTTAATTCATGTCCTCATAGCTAAACAGTTGCTTCAAAAAACAGTGGATAAAATTGTACACAAGGCATTCATTTGTACTGAATATAACAATAAATTTATTTTATTTCAATAGACCTGGACATTTAAAATAGTTTAACTTTGACCTGGAGAAAAATATATCAGAGAAAAAAAATAATCAGAGAAAAATGGATTACTCAGAAACAGCTGATGGCTTTGCTGATCAAATGGTTTGGCATCCCTTGCAGAGATGTATCTAAACGATTTAATAATTTAAGATATCAGGAAAATCTTTGCTTACTGTGACTGTGAAAAAGAAATGTAACGCTACAGATCAACTGCATCCTTTTGACTGAGAACACTGAAAGAGAATAAAGTGGTTGGAAGGTTTACTGCAAAATTTTTGAACATTTGTGAAGCCCTAGAATGTATTAAGCAAGATTCCTTGAAATATAGTCAAGATTTACATTGAGATATCTAGGTAATATTTCTGCATTAATTATCAATTATGTTGATGAGAAAGTAGCATGGTTCTGAGCATTCTTTCTGTAGCAAAGGACCCAAGTATTTGTTTCTTCAAGGAAATTTTAAATTTTTATTTTTTCAGTTCAGTTTCCATTAGAAAGCCTATGGTGTCACATTTAACAAATATTCCTGTTAGAAAAAAATCTTTGGAGATTTCCTTCCCTCCTTCTCCCATTCCCCAAAAATTTGAGCAGTGGATCAGGAAAATAATAGAGAACAGTAACATTCCATTTTCTTCACCCCTCTATTTTTTTCACACCAAACTGACTAACTATAGTCAGGAATGGTCAGAGTGCTAAGTAAAAGAAATAGTTTATAGACTGTTAAGGTTAATTTTGTCTGGAGAATTTAAGAATATTCAGTCATATTGATGCATCCCTGCAATGTTATCTCATTATTATTGTTATTACTATTATTATCTCAGTATTTCCTTAACAGATGGGGAAGTTACGTGTCAGTTTTATGTAAATGGATGCTTAGAATGGGTAAGTATGTAAAGCAAAGCACACAATTTCATATGGAATAGCTCTCAAAACACCACCGTGCTGGATTATTTAGTATCTATAGAGACATTGTAAGATTTTTAAAAGAACACATCTTAAAAAACCCTCCTTTTAAAATTTCTATTATAATTTTTATGGTTATTATTATAATTTCTCTTTTTTTCTGGCATTCTTTAAGCAAGTTATGAAATCACTGATCATTCTAAAAAACAGGTTCAGTGAGACAATTTCTGTTAGTTTTACTTTTGACTGATGAATTCAGAAGAAGAGAGATCCTAGTTGTGCATAATCTGAAGCAGCAATTTTGTGTTATACAATATGGATGACAATTTCAAATTAACACATTTTCTTTCATTATAAAAAAATCTCCTAATATTAGGGAAAATAAGGTTTATCCATAGCATTCTGTGCTTTACTGAACTAAGCTGTTGAACTAGAGAATTAAAAATGCAAACAGAAATCAGTTTTGATCAAGCACTGTGTAATATTTAATTTGCTAATTAAATATGTTAAATATTAATATGTTAAATATCCAGCAGAGGCCCCACATGTGGCACAAATTACTTTGGTAATAAATGTGACAGGTTGATCTTAAAAGATCCCATTCTATGATCCTATGATTCTGCATTAAGAGTTTACATAGATAATTATACATTCACTTATAAAATCAACACTGTATTTCAAATGACTTTTAGCAGATATTTGATTAGGCCATTGTAGTTCAGGAAGATGAAGATTTTAAAAGACACTGCAGTGAATGTAATACTATTTCTCTCCCAAACAACAGACATTGAGCTTAAAAAGTAGTTATCTAAAGAGCGTGAAAAATTACACAAAACTTGAAAAAAAAAATAAGCCCTTTAGTTGGCTGAAAGTAGGGAAAAATGAGTGAAAGTCTATAGAAATGAGAAATAATACTAAAACCTTTAGGAAAACTTTCAAAGGTTTCCTTTAATAACACAATTCCACCTCCACTCCCACTCACTCTATTCTTTTGTCAACCCTAACTCTAACTTTTCTGCTAACCTTTAGAAAATACCTAACTATTGCCCAGAGAAAAATGTTGATGAGGAACATTTCTGCTACACAAAGGAGCCTTCAACAGTCTCATGTGCAAAAGTCTGTTAAAGAAGACTATAGCGAAGAGCATATAACAACTTGATGATGAAAGTTGCTCCAACACCACAAAACAAACCCAAACCCACAAAAAGAAGGGAAGGAGACAGAGAGACAGAGGAAACAGAAGAGTGCGCACTCTTCCCAGGTGCCCTGTTTGGGATAGAAGAAACATGGTCCCACATGAAGATTCACCACTACAAGTTCTCACCAGTGCAGCAAGTGACAATGATGAAGATTTTTGTAGATGTTGTTCTTTACCTCAAGTTCCATAGACTTTCTATGTAGAGCAGCATAAATGTTCTATTGGTTGTGCTCTTTATGATTTTATTAGCATTGACTGAAGTATGTTAATCAGAATTAACTCTGATCATCTGTTAAGCTTCTGTTCCCAATATTATTAGATGGCAGTTGTCAAGTATTGAAATTACTATTATTTTTTCAGTTGAGAATTGTGCTTTAGTTTCTTTAAAATAAACCAAAGAACACAAACAAGACATGTAAAGGAAACAGGGACTAAATAAACACTACAGTTATGTACTTCAATGCATCACATTAAACAACTAAATATAAAAGGGTGGCTGCATGAGAATGAGGAAAAAACATACGAGAGTAACAGCATAGGCACTCTAAAGCAAAGAAGTTGCTGTGCTGCAAAATGCAATCCACATAAACAAAAAAAAAATGGTCACAAAATTGCAGATAGTAGATCAGTAGCATTAATAAGGACAAGTCAAAAATTTACTGCAGAGAACTTGCTACAAGAAAAAGAGAAGCTTTTTTTTCTCTAAGCCCCAACTTGAACCCTGATCCATCCCTTGTGCTTGCCAAAGTCCCCAGCCATGGTCCCAGGTAAGAATGTCACATGGCCAGGGCTCTTTGAAGCCTATTGTTCCCTTTCATAGTGCTGTGCCAGCTCTGTTTTTCAAAAGTAGCTCTGTTTTTTCCCGAACCTAGACCCGAACCCTAAGTTCAGGCTGAGCCCGAGGCACTGCTTCTGTTGTAGTAGGGCTAGCTCTAACAGGATTTTTTACTGTATGTCTTCTAGAAATTCCCTTTAAAGATAAACAAAAACAAAACAAAACAAAACAAAACAAAACAAAACAAAAGAAAACAAACAAAAGCAAACAAAAAAGCCCAACCCACAAACCCTGAATTAAACATTAAACCAGACACTCTACATTCAATGCATATTTTTTCCTTAAGATATTTAACTTTGTTAAATGTTTCTATTACTGTGTTCCCATTTTTTAAATCCATAGACCTGAAGAGGCAGATGGTTAAGTGTATTGCAGATGGTTGAAAATGATAAATGGCAGTGACAAGGTTAGTAATAGTACTTTTATTCACTGTATTAGTGCAATCTGTTTCTGCACTATTAATCTGAACTATTAAGTGGACATAAATTAACAAAGTATTTTCCTCTGCTTTTTGCTCTGATATTTTATGGCTTTGTTTTCAATATAATTCATATTTATCTGTACTGAGTGCCATTTTAATACACTTGAAGTTTTACAGCTATTAGCTGTGTCTTGGGTGACACCTGCTATTTTATCTGTGTATATTATCTAAATTTTTTTCAGACAAATTTACAGGTTTTTTAGTTCATAGCATATAATTAATGAAGAAAGAAAATCCATACAGTCTTGCAGATACATTCTGCAACTCTCCTGTAAGACTGGTAGAGGAAAGTGCCTTGTATTTGGTTGTATTTTATTCCCTTGAATTAATAGATCAACTATGATAATTGGGAATGGCAAGGTTACTAGTAAAAAACAAAAGCATTATGTATTCTTGATTTTTTGTGTATTTATCAATTCTTTTCCATTTCCCAATTTACTAGATTGACAGAGAAGAAAGTAGCAGGAGATAATAAAGGATAATTAGGTAGTGAAAACTACCTAATTGGTAAAAGGTAGGGATAAGATTATTATATGAATATGAGAATGAAGGCTTACTTTGATTCAAACCTATGGCTTGTCTGGTTAGGCTTCTTTTACATGGCAGTATACAGCACCATTTTTTTTCTGAATAGGGTAGAGGAAAAATATTGATATTCCCACTAGTTCTGTGTGATCTTAATTTCATCCCCATTCCATTGCTGGGCAATGGAATCTTTTCCTGGAATAATTTCTCAATAATCTCTTCATTAAAATAAAGATAAATAAAACAATTATGAGCTTATAATAAACAGTTTTTGTCCAGGCACTGCTTTGTATTTTGCAAGATTTTTTTCTAGCTGGCTTTTATGACTGGCTTTGCCATTTTCAACCGTGAATTTTATCTATCATTGTACTGTCCATATCAGAAGTTTTATTAAATTATTCGAAGCTCTTGACCATCCTCTCAGAATTTTGCTAAGAATTTTTAGACACAAATATTTCTAACATCAGTTCTGCTCCAGACTCTATGATTATAAACAGATCACCGTGGTGCAGTTACAGTAATTACTTTGATTAATATTCTTCCTCCTCTTTTGTAGTTCAAATTAAATACTCTAACTCTCATGTCCTTTACAATAAAAAAGTGTTCATGAGAGTTTATGGGTAATGTTTTAGGTATCTTATATGTCTGGCTCTTATATATTTGTGACATCATTTGACAAATTTTATGGCTTTCTCATTTGCTAGTCTATGATCAGTGGTGACCTACTCACCATACAGTTACTAAGGTCATTCTTTCAACTCCTTTTGAATATCATCTTCTTAATTTTTCAGTCATCTTGTACTTTCATACATTCTTAAAAATAATTTCCAATGAATAAAAGATATTGCCAGAAAGTTCTTAAAACACTGAATACAGCTCTTCCAACCCTGCAGACTTTAAATATTTCTCCTGTATTAATGAAACACACTCTTTGCTCACTGAAACTAGAGAAGTCATTCAAAGCCATGTAAACATAGCCCTGCTTCCATCTTGATATAGAATAGAAATAGTTAGCAGATAGTTCCATCTTTCAGTAATATATCTGAGCTACACTAGGACATTTGGCTAGATTTATATACTTTGGAATTTGGTAGCTTATTTATAATCTCAGCTTTATCTATCATAACAGTCTTATATGGTACTGTGATATGGCCACATTAATAAAACAGTCTGAAACAGATTATCCCATAGCACAGACACAGCTTACTGCATCCCTTTAAAGCCAGATATTTTCAGAATGCAGATAAGTGGAAGAAGTCCAAGCAGTACTCACCGAAATTATGTAGACCAGAAATTAATTTTTGTGAAAAGTTGGATAGGGTTGTCCTATGGAAGAACTGAGACTGCCAAGGAGCAATAGGATTTAAAAAGAACAGCAATCTACCAATGGATTATTTAAACACAAAAAGCATAGAGTTGCAATTCTACTTTGGAAAATGAGGAGAGCTAATTCAAGATACAATATCAAAGTCAAAATGTGAGAACTTGTAATTCCAAGAGATTCAGCATGTAGAAATTCAAAGTGATAGTATTTCTGACAAATATCAGGATCCTTAAAGCTTTAATGTTGAATGACAGACAGCAAAGAATATAAGCAATATTTAGATCCTAGAAGCAATAGCATAGTTTGCATTAACCACTTTTAATAATTTTAGTTTAAGACAAGAGTGATCATGTCTTCTAGAGATGGCTAATAAAAAAATAACTGCCTTTCCAGGGACAACTTTTCTCTTGTAGAGTTACACTCCCCTTATTCACACATGCACAAATAAATTCAGGGCCTCTTAATAGTGCATATGTTTGAACCTGGCTATGCATCATCCAAACTATTCTTTTAAAAAGTGGCAAGAAATAAAAATCCAGAAATATATCTGTGAAATTTTTTGAAATGCAGACTTATCAGTGTTAAATCCACCTCCATTCTGAGCAGATCCCACTCTTCAAATTTCCAGTCTGGAGGAGTATTTCCATTACCATAGCCAAGAGCTGACTGCTGCCCTGAAACTGTGAAGGTAATTACTTTAAAAAGCCTTTGACCCCAGGATATTAGTCATGAACAGATAGTTTGCATTCCCTCGTCCATCCTTGTTCCACACATTTTCTCCATAGGGAGCAGTCTATTTACATAGAAATTGCAAAGATAACCTTTTATGAATTTAGCACTTACTGTGTGCTTTATTTGTACCATTCATCCTCTCAAGCCTTATGAAGGATGAATATTACAATAATCCATACATATTCATAGGAAATATTGTAGGCTAATTCTCACAAGGTTGTTATTATTCACAACTTTTAAATGAATCCTTAATAACCATTCAAATCTATAAATAACTATCATATAGTTGGTCAAATTAAGTCATTTAATTGCAGAACAATCATGAAAAAATATGAAGAATTTACTATGAGCCATAAAATGGTATCTTATGCATTAGCTTTTTCTGTTCATAAGCTTGCATCTTACTACAACATTACAATGGATGTATATTGCTGTAGACCAATCAAGAATGCAGCTGACCAAATCCAGAGGTCAGGCTTAAAACTATTGCAATGCACCAGTGTTAGTGTTCATCAGTACCTTGGTAAGAAAGGCATTCAGAATACATATTAATTTAAACAGCATTTATTGAATGAAATGCTATTAAGAAAAAGAGGATAGATAATTATAGGTAGCATCATAAAATGTTTGGAGTTGGAAGGGACATTAAAGGTCATCTCATTCCACCCCTTGTGCCCTTGGCCTTTTACTAGATCAGGTTGCTCAAAGGCCCATCCAACCTGGCCTTGACACGTTCAGGGGGTGGGACATCCACAACTTCTCTGGGCAACCTCTTCCAGTGCTTCAATCCTAGAGAAAAGAATTTTTTGTAATATCTAATCTAAACCTACACTCAGTTTAAAGGCACTGCTCCTTATCCTATCATTACTTGTCCTTGTAGAAGACCCTCTCCAACTCTGTTGTAGGCCCCTTTTATATACAGGAAAGCTGTTAGAAAGTCTTCCTTAACTTCAGATTAAAAATCCCAACTCTTTCAACATATATTCATAGGAGAAATGTTCCAGCCCTCTGATCATCTTCATGTCCCCCCCCAGGACTTGCTCCAACATGTCCAATTCCTTCATATGTTAGGGGGTCCCAGAGCTGGACACAGAATTCCAAGGAGAGTGTCACAAGAGCAGAGCAGAGAAGAATCACCTCTGTTAACCTGCTGGCCATGCTGTTTTTGCTGGGGGTGCTGTCAATCCCACTGTCCAGGTCACCAACGAAGATTTTAGGCCCAAAGGAATACCACTCATCACGGTCTCTACCTGGACATTGAGCCAGAGAGTGACACCATACAGACAATACATTTTACCAACAAGTGGTCCATTTGTCAAACCCATGTGTCTCCAGCTTAGAGACAAGAATATCATGTGGAAAAGTGTCAAATGCTTTGCACAAGGCAGAATAGATGACACCGGTTCTCTTCACTTACCTACTGTTGCTGTATTCCCTTATCTACCCATCATAGAAAGTTGCCAAATTTTTCAGGCATATTTTCTCTTACTGAAGCCATGATGGTTGTCACCAATCACCTCCTAATTTTCTACGTACCTTCAAATGGAGGATCCAGGACTATCTGCTCCATGATCTTGCTGGGAATGGAAGCAAGGCTGACTAGTCTGAAGTTCCCTGTATCTTCCTTTTTCCCTTTTTAAAAATGATGTGTCTCATCAGGTCCCATGGATTTGTGTACCTTCCAGTTTCTTAGATGTTCTCAAGTCTGACTTCCACCTACAGTTCTACATTATTGCAGGCTGGTCCCTGCCTTTTCCTTCCTTTCCTTGTTTGGTGTGGCTGGAGCCCTTGCTGGTGAAGACTGAGGCAGAAACATTGTTGAGTAACTCAGCATTCTCCATGTCCTGTGTAACCAGGGGTAAGGATAATCCTATGTGCCTACAGTTGCTTGGAATCCTGAATTGTGCCCCACTGAATAGACCTCCAGCCATCATATAGCATACTGCATGCCATGGAACTGTTCAACAATATGGTCTTTAGAGCTCTTAGATCGCCCTAGATGTAAAGAATTCCCTTCAGCAAAGGGATAATGCATAACAATTTACTTCACTTTTGAACAGAGAAAATAAATCATCTCTGATGCAACTATTGATGTCGTGTGGGAGCTGTTTGCATGATGCTCCATTCCAACTAACCAGCTAAGTTTATCCTGTGGCCAGATAACCATATCTCATTGTTTCTAAATCAGTCAGAGTTGGTGTGTTTGCTAAACACCTTTCTAAACAATCATTAGGCAAAACATGTCATTAAGCAAAAACTGAAACTTCCAATTCTCATTAAAATTTCTGCAGCTCAGGATTAAATAATTGAAAATATAAAGTCAAAAAAGCAAATTAAAACAATCTAGTTATTATCTTCTATATGTTATGATTTTGGGTAGGTGAGATCAGTTCTACTTCAAGAACTATGCCTGTATCAGTAAATTAAGAGGTACTGTGACCTGTTCTTAAATTCTTTCCACACAAACCAACACACTATTTTCCAGAATATATTTTGGGAATTCTTGACTAATTTATCCCCTAAAGAAATCCTGGAATTTAGGAAATTGCCAGCTAACCAGGGATGAAACTGTACTGGAAATCTGACGGTAAATTTTCTTTTGAGTCCATAAAACACAGCTTTCAATTCTTGTCATTATCATTGTCTCAGACAGTGGGAGAAAAGTAGGTATAAATCTATCTATATCTATATCTATATCTATATCTATATCTATATCTATATCT
>JAHLSL010000011.1:15013003-15176849 GCA_025920805.1 Petroica traversi
AATCAAAATGCTGTAAATAATTTGCAAACACATAGACAGAAGTGCCTAGAAACAGTGAAAAATTCCAGTCTCCTGCCTCACTTCTACAAATTAATCATAATCATTTATATTTTTCCTTGAATTCACAGTCAAATCTTTATGAGCTGTATTAGTTGCCCTAGAAAATTTTAAGGTGTATCTAATATAACAAGTTGGGGTTTCAGTAAATTCTTCTGGAGTCAGAGGCATGCTAAGATTTCTACTTGTTTGGATGTCTTTGTGTAGCTGCCCTTCTCATGGGTTAAAAAAAGAATCAAGCAAAAGTCCTAAGCCCTTCATCATTCTAAGGTGATGGAGGGACTAGAGGGCGTCTCATATGATGAAAGGCTGAGAGAACTGGGACTGTTCAGCCTGGAGAAGTCTCAGGGGATCTTATCAATGCATATAAATTCCTGCAGGGGTTCTGTGAAGACAACAGAGCAAGGCTCTTCTCTGTGGTGTCCAATGACAGGCAAGAGGCACAAACTGAAACAAAAGACGTTCCCTTTGATCATGAAAATGGAAAGATTTTGAGACTTACTGAGCAGGTTGCTCACTGAGGCTGTATATCCTTGAAAATACTCCAAAGCCATTTTGATGTGATCCTGGGTAACTTGCTCTAGATGTGTCTGCTTGAGCAGAGAGACTGAACAAGACGCCATCTTGAAGAGTCTTCCAACCTCAACCATTCTTTAATTCTATGAAAAAAAAAAAAAGAGGTATTATAGCTCCACTGCACACCTCTTGACAAGAGAAAAGGATCCTGCCCTTCTCCTACACTAGAGGCAAACCTTTGCCTTAATGAGGAACGAGCTATATTTTCTAAGACTTATAAATCTATCTTTGTAGATTGGCTTGAGGCACCAATTAATTTTTATTTACAAACTCAGTAGAATTAGCTCTACATTTGGCATTTTCTTGAGATCACTTTAAATACTTAGGCAGTCTTCAAATAATAATATGCTGCACTCTGACAAAATAGAGGATCAGGTTCTCCCTTTTAGAATTAGAAACCCAAACACTATTGCTCCTTCCACCCTGTCTACTTCTCAGTGAAGTAAATGTCAAATAAGACTAAAACTAATTTCTTATTTTGGGTTTGGTTTAGAATTTCTCAAAACATTCTTTTAGCTGTGGTAGATGATGATCATCAAGTATATATAATCTTCAAAGCTGGACTCTGTCATGCATTTCTTATCATGTGAAATTATTCTGCAAAATACTTCTTATTGTTTAACTTTCCTCTGCTAGTCAATTTGAGGAAATAAATTTTATTAGATTATTTTATTGGCATGTCTTCAGAGTATAAGTAAAGTTCAGGCTTATGTAGGGTTGGAATTTCTACAACTACTTTAACCATGCTCCTTTCCTGTCTAGAAAAAGTATTGCAATCTCTTACCTCTAATTTTTAAAAACTTTGACTTGCACTATTTTTTTTTTTTTTCAACATTATATGAAATTCCTCAGATGGCCAAGGCAAGGGTTCAGTTTAATCCAACACCTGCTGAAAGGTACAGTCACTCTGTCATCACAGCGCACAAAACAACAGAATGTACCAATGGGCAGGACTTTTCTTGAAAGATTAATGCTAGCAAAAAATTTATATTGAAACTATAGACAAAATTATAATGATTCAGAAACTTTGAAAAAGGACTTTTATAAAAAGACCTTTTTTAAAAAAAGAATTACATACTAGTAAAAATATGTTAAAAGAACAAGTGAATATCTGAAGTATTGAGAAACTCTGGAGAGGGAGCAGTAAGGCAGACTGAAAAAACCCCCAACTATATTCCATTTTACTTAGTATATTATTAGAGTATTTCTATAGTCTCAAATAAAATATCTAGTATTCTTGTCATGTTGAAATTAATTTTCAGAAAATGAAAAGCTAACTTTTTAAAATGCAATACAAAACATGAAAAAATACCTTAGAGCAGAAAATGGCTTGTGGAAATTATGAACTCAAAGTGAACTTTTAAGATGCAAAGATGCTAAGCGAAGAAATAAGTGCCATGGGTAACTTAGTTTAATAATTATGAAAATTTGGTAAATATTAGTTTACCACTGTGACTCAATGGAACAAAATTCCTTCCTGACCCATACTCCCTGAGGATAGCTTTAAACAGATAAGTTGTAACTCTGATTAAGAATAATACTACTGACAAAAACCTAAACTATTTTTACAAAGGCACAAACAGTCTTATCCTTCCTTTTAATGTGTTATCAGCAACTGAAACCTGAAAAAAAAGCTGAGATTAAAATCCATATTTCTACATGGAAGTTAAAATTGTTATTTACTACTTTTTATTTATCTAAGAAATACCAAACTTTAAAGGAAATTGTAAAAGTAATTTTCAAATACACAAAAATATGTAAGCACCCCTGAGATATATATTTTATTGCATTTGTCTAGAACTCTCCTATAGTTCCTGATTTAAAATCTTTTGAGCTAAACAATGACAGTGTCATTTATTTTAAAAAGTATTGAATTGTCCTTGTTGCAGGATATTTCCTTTGTAGTGATCAAGTGTGCAATGCATAGATTGGATATAAAATCCTGTGAATGGTAACTGCAGTTCAAATTTATACGATTATATGCCAAATCATTTTTGGTTAAGGGAAGAATGAAAATCTTTAGGGGAAAAAAATATCCTTTCAATGTACCCCAACACTTCAGTGGTGGCTGTGAGGCTGCACTGCTTTGCACAGTGTAAGCTCAAAATGCTACACATTCTGGCTCTCATTCCCTGGTCTCTTAGTCCCAGTTATATCGCACAGCTATATTTGGACTATCTAAATACTGTTAACATTTATTACTAGGTTTCGTAGTTCTACTGAGGATTTCTTCCATTGCAGGGAACAAAGTACAGGTCAGAGAGGGGTGAGGCTGTATAAGTAAATGTAGCGGTGGTTCAAACTCAGAGAATGACATAACCCCTGAAGAATTTCTGGGTGCCTAGAAAGTGAGGCCCCACTGAAGGTAGAGTTAAGTTTGGCCTTGGAAAGGGAGTCGAACTCCCCCTGCCTACCCCTCAGTTAACAATAGTATCTTGTGTTTCACTCTTTCCTCCCTTCCTCCTTCCCGACTGCACCCTGACCTTCCGACCCTTCCCCATTTCCTCCCCTGTGCCATTATGAGATAAGTTGTAACCCTCAGAATAAAAGTCTGAATGTTGGGCTATTTTGGGGTCTTTTGCCCCTGAGCCCAAGCAGAGCGGACCCTCGTGTCTTGTGTCTGATTTGGGCTCCGGGCAAAGGAACACTCTCTCTCTCAGCAGCTCTCCGGCTTTTAGGACAGCGGCCACCATCCCAGAGAAGCCCGGCTCGCGGTGAGGGGAAAAGAAGTCCCTAGCTGTAGTTGACTTAACGAAAAGGAAACTCAGAACAAGCTGCCGAGCTGCCGGCCGTCCCTGTGGTCAGCTGTCCGGCCCATGCATTCGGCCGCAAGTAAAGAGGCAGGATACCTGTTAGGTTTGACCAGCAGAATGACCTTCAGGCTGGAAAAAAGGAAATGGAGAATATCAAATATCTGAGGAGGTTATGGCATGAAGCCAAGACAGTGAAATAAACATAATGGAAGTACTTCTCTACTTGAGTAACTGAAGTCAAAATTACTTATTTCTGGTTTCTTTACTATAGAGGTTGTTGCTCCCCCCCCCCAAATATATTTTTTGTAGATTTTATTGATTTTATAATGAAATTGAGAGGAACAAAATGGTAGTAGTTTGATTATGTCACCCTGGCTTTAAAAATTTTGCTCTTCTGTCTGTATGACTGAATGTGCAATCATAAAAAAGGTCAGCCTGGTGCAAGGAAAGGTGAGCTGACCTGTCACTGTATATATTTGTATTTGCTATCCAAACCAGGGGGAATTATATGCTAGAAGTTAGCCACCATTTCAAATACAGAGAACATCTGCTGCATTAAACCAATAATGAATGGTTTTAACTTCCCATTTAAAATAATTCTGTGGCATTTTATATTTTTACTAGATGGTATTTCATGGTGTATCAAATTACAATATAATTACGTGTTTCAGAGTAATTAAATGCTAACTTCCTACTAGTAATTTGAAAGCATTTATAATCAATAAATCTTTTTTTGATAATAATAGTCCTACTTCAGAAATTCAGGTAAATGGTCTTTTTTAAGACACTACGGTCTTGTTCATCTTGGAAAGTGGCTGTGCAGCCCAAAAATTTACATAGCACCTCTACCTCATGTTAACAGCAATTTATTTCCTATGTGACATATTTTAGTCATTGGCTCTTATGGTTCCACGTGGAGTGCTCAAAAATAAAACTTCTTTAGCTCCTTGGCTACTGCTCTGTACTGGAAGCTCCCCAGTTTTTGATTCTGCCATATGAAAAGAACATAAAAACACTTAATTTGCTTCAAACAAAATAGCTGTCTTTTCTAAAAATATCCTTTAAAGCTTCAACACTTTGAAAGAATAGAATGAGGTTATCATTTCAGCATCTGTTAAACAAGAATGTCTCTTCTTTCTCTACTGAGTAGTTTACTCTCAAGCCTTGCCTAGTTAGTTACATAGGGTAAGGTATTGTAAGTAGCAGATTTTGGAAATGTAAACAGAGCAAACTGAAGGAATGAAACTAGTTAATATAAGGTGTTGAGGTTTTGGGTTTTTTTGGGGGGGGTTTTTTTGGGGTTTTGTTTGGGTTTTTTGTTTGTTTTTTTTGTAGCAAAGTTACATTTTATTTTGTTAAAAAAGGTATAGGCAGACAAAAATCAGTGAAAGTGTATAAAAGGGTCAGGATCATCCTTTCTTCTTTAAGGTACCATGTAATGTTAAGAGAATTTGCATGCAAAGTAGATAAGGGGAAGGGGGGAAAGCCCCCAAAATAGTGACTGGTTTTAACACAAAGAATCTGTGATGCTAACTTGGAAACAGGTACAATAGGATTTAAATTATCATAATGCCACTGAAATAATCCCTGCATCTGTGATCAAGGAGTGAAGATGTTGCCCATACTTGAAGAGGATGCCAATCTTCCCTGAGCAGAAACACTACAAAACCAGCTAAGAAGAGTGCCTTGCTGGCTTTAAACACAGCAGGAAATTTACCTAGTTTTTTCAGCTAGAAGTCAATGTTTTGTACTACGCATGTATTGCATTTTGTGGTCTTTGTTGTCAAATGATAACTACCATACCAATAATTTTAAATAGCTGGTTTAAAATGCACATAATACAATTTTGAAGCATTTTCTGTGTAACTTTATAATTTTCTCCTGTCATCTGATGTGCCATTAACAGATAATAACATTTTTCTGAGTCTTGTTCTAAGGTCGTACTAGTAATAGAAGTACTGAAGGAGAGTCCAGTGTGACTTTATATGAATGTTCAGAAAAATGTTTTTCTCTAGTCAAAGTCCTTTTTGCAAAAGGGTCAACACCCTATCCCTGCATCTTTACTGAGACTTTGAGAATGTTCCTATTTGAGGCTTTTCTGGGTATAACATCACTTGTTGACAGAAAGAAACAATTTTCCAAAGTTCTGAAGAAACTTGATTTTTCTTTTTGATATATGCAGAGACGATCTCTGGATACTGAGACATTGTTGGTCAGATTTAAAAGGATTTCAAAGTATTTAGCACTATGAGTATTGGGATTTAAGCATAAAAGTTGCTGCCTTTTTTCTCTTTTGCTTTAGGCATTTCTTCCTTGAAGAGAGAAAAATTACAGTGAAGAGAGATTAAGATAATAAATGCAAATGTCATCCTTTGTTTCTCTTCACATATATACCAGGCTAATTATCAGAGCATTCAGTGACACCTTTCTTGCACTAGCAAAGGAAAGACCCATTTTTCTGAAAATGTTTGGACCTCTTCATTGCCATTCCAAAACTCATGAAGAGCTAAAAAAAAACCAACTTTATTGTTTTAAAAAATCTGTATAAATGGGTGGACGAATGCTTATCTAGACTATTGAACCCTGTTTAAAAGCTTCAAATACATTTCACTGAGAGCTTAATAATTTAATATGGTGTGCTCAAAGCCAATCTCAAATCATTGTCTTCGACACATGCAAGTGTGGCAGATGTAGAGCAGAACCATGCTGTCAAAGGCACAGTACAAGCAAGCCCATGCCTACTGTATTGTTTTCTTACATTCTATCCCCTATTTGGACCCCCATGTGAGCACTGTATACTGGTTTTCTTACTGCCATAGAATCTTGAGTAATTTATTTCAGTTATTGTCCTTTGGCTGTCTTCTGATTGAAATATACGCAATTTGATATTCAAAGCAAAATATGTTTCAGATTCATCAAAAATATTTCAATCAAAGCATTAACAGCTGGGTATGATAAATAAAGAAAGATAATAGAGTTTAAATACTGAATTTCTTACTAGGTCATTAGAAAATTATAATTCATATTTGATGGAAGATTTTTAACTGTGCAAAAGAGCAATGTCATTAATTCTGCCTTTTTCTTTGTATACCTGATTGCAAGGTAACAGAGGTAATTAAGAGAAGAAAAGTGAAGGTAGCTATTCATATTACATAAGCTATTTGAATTAGCTAAACCTTATCTCCGTTCTGCACTACTTATGAAGCTTCTCTGAATTTGAAGTGAGAGTTCATCATATCCACTGAAGAAGGTAGAAATCACTGGTAAAGTACTTGAAATTGTTACTGTTATTCTGTAGCCCATAGAAATCATGCTAAAAAGCAATATATAAGGAAACCGTACATTTTACCTACAAAATAACTTGGGCTGGGATTGAAGGCCCTGGTCTGTATTTACACAAGGCAGTTCCATGTGATGCTGTTTCATGGCAGTTAAGGTTTCATACTTAACTGCTTTGAGAGTACTTTTATGTAGTACTGGAAGTGAAGGACAGTTTTCATTCCTGACAGTAAAATTACCACATTTCTTTAATCTAATCTATGGAAGTATAGAGAATCACATAATACTTTGGAGTGACGTGGACCATGGAAGGCTGGTAATCCCACCTCTAGCTCAAAGCAGGGACAGTCATAAAGTCAAACAAGGATGCTCTGGGTTTGAGACTGCAAAGACTCTCTAGACAAGCTGTACTAGTTAATGACTGTGCTCATTACTTGCCTGTGATCATTACTTAGGGGTTTTTATATACAGTCTGAACCTTTTTTCTTTTAACTTATTACTGTTGTCTGTGTCCTGTTAGGAACCTCTGTAAAGATACTTTCGTCTCTTGATGACCTCCCTGTAGATGTGAGGTTTCCTCATAGTCATCCCTTCTCCGGACTGAATCCACCTCTTCCCGCAGTGCCTTGGCCAGCACAGTGGCTTTCCACTATACTCTCCCTAGATTATTGATTTCTTTCTGTTTGCAACGAAAAATTAGACATCGGATTCTAGATGCAGTCTAATGAAAGCTGACAAAAGAAAAACAATAATTTCCCTTGATGTACTGGCTGCACTGCTGTTAACACAGCACAGGAGGCACTTGGCTCTCTTTGCTGCCAGTGCACACTGCTGGGTGATGATCAGCTTGCTGTCTGGCAAGACGCCCAGGGCCTTCTGAGTAGAGCTGCTTTCCAGGCCATCAGACCCTACCCTGTAATGCTGTCAGGGATTATTTCTTGCCAGGCACAGGATGTCCCATTGAGGAAAACCTGTGGCTCCTGTTGATCCCCTCATCCACCCTGTCTAGATCTCCTGTCCTCTAGGGCAGTGGCTAACCCACCTACCAGTTTGATGTCATCTGCCAACTTGATAAGGGCACACTGACACTCCACTCAGTCTTTCACAAAGACATTAAATGGGATCAGGCTCAGGGTAGACCTCTGTGGCCCTCCCCTTGTTACCAGCATCTAGGTAGAGTATCACCAATTAAACATTACCCTGAGTCAAATGGTTCAAATACCTTTTCTTTTCTTTTTACCTTTTCTTTTCTTTTCTTTTCTTTTCTTTTCTTTTCTTTTCTTTTCTTTTTTCTTCCTTTCCTTTCCTTTCCTTTCCTTTCCTTTCCTTTCCTTTCCTTTCCTTTCCTTTCCTTTCCTTTCCTGTCCTTTCCTTTCCTTTCCTTTCCTTTCCTTTCCTTTCCTTTCCTTTCCTTTCCTTTCCTTTCCTTTCCTTTCCTTTTCCTTTTCCTTTTCCTTTTCCTTTTCCTATCTGGTTGTCCATGCATCCAAACAACATCCCTACCTGCACACAAGAATACTATTGGAGCAGAGTGACAATAGGCACCCTAAAGACTAAAAAAAAATGGCATCCAATCCCCTCCTCTTATCTAGAAATCCAATCATACTAAAGAAAGCAATTGAGTTGGTCAAGAATGCTTTGTTCTTGATAAGTTCATGGTGGCTATTCCTAACCAGATTTTTCTTTTCCAAGTGCCCAGAACTTTCCAAAGGGTCCATCCCTTGATTTCCTCAGGGACTGTGGTGAGGCCAACCAGCCTGTAGTTCTCTAAATTGTCTCCAAGCTCTTTGGTAGATGGATGAAACATTTTCAATTTCACAGTAATTGAAGAGCTCCCTGATAAAAAAGTTTTCAAAATTCTAGCGTTGCCTTTCAATGACACAGGCCAGCTTTTACATCCTTGGATATAAGGCATCCATGCTACAGACTTACATGGCTCAAGTTCTCTGAAGTGATCCTTGACTCATTCCTCATTCACTGCTAAGAGGTCTCTTCCTGAATCCTGCCTTTTAACAGGGCCAGGGACACCTTTTATGAGGAAGTTTTTCCTTTGCATCTCTTTGCTGAGTCAAAGAATACATTTAGTACCTCAGTCTTATCTGTCTATAAAAGGCTTCCTTCAACACTTCGAGTTTTCAGCAAATAAAAGTATCAAACCCTTAACAAAGTTTAAAAAAAAAATTAAAGTGAAAGGTGTTAACTCTAAGTTTTCTGTAATACCCTACTGGCATACCAATTTTAAAAATTGGGGGCATTATGCAGATATGGTAAAAATGTACAAACCATGAAACTTAGGAAGCTTTCCAAAAGTGTTGGTGCTCATAAATCATACTTGAAGTAAAATGTCATTGTGGTTTTGGAAAGCCTGCACTTAATAAATCATTGCTCAGCAAAAGATTATTCTCCCTGAATGAAAGAGAGGATCGTGGGTACACTTCATATAGTTGTAGTTTTTCCTTCAGAGGGAAGAGGGGAGCAGAAGGGTTGCAAACCACACCCCTTTTTAAAGGATAAGCATTTAATAACATACTCAAAGTAATGGACCTATTTAATGATGATTACACAAACTTATTTCACTGTAAAAATTTTTCAGTTGATGCTGTTGGCATCATATAATGCACATCTTGATTTAATGGGTCCATCTCTACAGTGATCACTTTTCACTTTTCCAGTTCTATTAATTTTAAAATCATGTTTACTCACATGGGACATGACTGAATGCATTCAAAGTTTTTCTCTCAGCAAAATTCTGTCCTGCTATTTTGTAAATATAGTAAACTACAAATATTTTTCTATATATTTAATAAATATTTAGTTGCATTGAAGTTCTTATATCTGCCTTATGAATATTAATACTCAAGAAAGATTTCTTGTGCCATTTACTACTCATTAACTCTTTGGTCATGTGGCAAAATGTGATTTCTTTAACACATTCTAGTACTGCTGCTCACTGACTTAACATAATGGTGTTTTTAGATAAAGAAAATTACTCCAGAACTGAAATGGTGTTATTGAGGCAAGCAGCTATTAGGGTTTAGCAGATGCATGATAATTCATTAAACCATAGTGACTCAATAGCTTTTTCTCATTTGATAATAAAGTATATGTAACCCTTCATTTTGTTTATGTAAATTAAAAATAAGTGGGTAATTCTTTGCATTTATACAAAAATGCCATTTAGTATTGTTTTTGTGATACTAAGAAGCTTTTTTTTCCCTTCTTTTTTCATAAAGAAGCAATTTAAGTGTTAGGCTAGAAATATATTCAAATGTTGGTGAAAATCAACCTCATTTACAGCTTTATAATAATCCTGTGGGTGTAAATGAAAATGTTTCAGTAACCTCTGTAGGTTAATTCTTCTCTTAGAATTATGGTGCCATTCACCTTAGGATAACTATGTTCGATCAGCTTTTTTTTCTTTATACTAGTCATAGGGTGAAATTAATGGCATGCTATACTGTCTCTCTCCATTATTTCTTCCCTTAGGAAAAAAAATATTGATCTAGGTAATGAAATGTCTATAGCTGGCAGTAATAAGTTGAATTCAGTGCTATTTGAGGGACATTTGATGCTCTATTAATATGATGCCTTCAGAGGAAAGAAATTAACACTTTTTTAACACTTTCTTCAGTTGCTTAACACTTTCTTCAAAAAATTGCTCATAAGAAAAGCTTATGATTTCAATGTTCTTTCAAAGATGGATACATGTGCAATCTAATTTAAATTCTTGAATAAAGGAAAAGAAGGATAGACTATTATTTTGTGTTAGATCTCTATAACTTCAAGAGCAATGCATCAAAGCTATAAACATGTTGTCATCATGTTCTTAAATGTTTTTTTCCAATGTATAACCATTTTACTAGGAAAAAACAATCTACTCTATTAAATTGTCTATTTACTTCATTATCAACAGCTCCCCAGCCATTTATATTAAAAGTATAGCTTGCTGCTGTAGAGTATACTTCAAAGTGTTGTGCAAAAATAGCCCGATAATTTTATTTTGTCTTATCAATATCCTTTGCCTTCATGTTTCATTTAATCTCTCTGTTGCTGTCATTTCTTAGTTGAGAACCACAGAATTAAGGAATCAACTAGATTGCAAAAGGCCCTTGAGATTATCAAGTCCAACCTATGACCTCTTGCAATTTTTAGTGAGGAGAGTTTCAATTCTGTTCTTCTTTAACACTAGCACAAATAAATGACAGGACATCACTTTGTAAGACAGGGTTCACAGGAGGTAAATCATTAAAGGTTTGAATTTTTCCCAGCTGAAAGAACTCTAAACTTGAAAGAGCAACTAGCTTCCTAATTAATTTTTTTCCCAAATGTTGTTGTATTAAAACTATTTTTAAAAATTACTTATTTATTTTTGTTGTTGTTGTTACTGCCGCTGCTGTTGCTGCTGTTGCTGTAGACACAGACACAGGCTGCCCAGAACGCTTGTGACAGTTCCATCCTGGGAATTGTTTAAGTCTAGGCTGGATGAACCCTGAGTAAACTCTCTAGTAGCAGTATCCCTGCCCATGATGGAGGCCTTGGAACTATATAATATTTCATTTCCCTTCTAAACCAAACCATTCTATGATTCCATTAAAAGGACAGATAGTAGCAATGGTTGTAGTTGAAATGAATGCATCATAAAAATAATGTTGGAACAAGTGAAGAATTTTGTTTGATTCTTTGCAGCTGGTATCAAATACTTCAGAAGAAAGCAAGTAAAGTGAGGATAAAAAAGTTTACCTTTAAATGGAAATATTCCAATTTTTTTTCTTTTAACATTAGGTATTATTAGTCTCCTTTTATAAAACTGCTGTCTTCCTAAAATTCATCTGCAGATTATCTGTGTGTCTATTGTACCATTTTCTGAACAAGCTGCTATTACGAACATTCCTGTAACTGCTTCTAAAATACATCAATTTAGCAGTGCAATGCTACTGCTACTACCATCCAAAGATCAGTCCAAGTGTAATGTTCTCCATCTTGGCCACAGGACATGGAACAGAGAGCAAATAAAGAAAGAGTTTGATATATCATCTCTGGTAGGTAGTAAATTACAGATAATTTGTGAAAATAATGAGGAAAAGTGAAAGTAAATTACATTAAATTGTTCTTCTATATACATTGTGGACCAAAACTTGAGAATGCTAGTTGTTCATAATATTTATTACCTTTTATGGGAATTTTGCAGCCCAAGGAATTACAAGTTCATGTGCTGCTTTCTAAATTTATGAAAAGGAAGAGGAATATGCTCTGAAATAGTAGAAAAAACATAATTGAGGGAATTAGTAGTGAAAACTGTTTACTGTTTATAACACATAGACATCACTTAGAGCTTAAAATATGTATTTCAGGTTTGGTTGAGGGTTGGAATAAATTTTTAAAAAATATTAAAAATGAAAATAATGAGGAAGATAGTAGAAGTGACAAAGGAACAGTTGGTGGGTAAGGGGAACTTGTAGAATAAGAGTAATTGGACAGTGCCAATAGTGTAACAGAACAAAAGAAATTATTTTACTGTGAGAAAACTTTGCTAAATTCACTTATTCATCTTGCTCAATGAGTTTAATTCACAGTAATACAATCAAAATATTTCAGAAATGTTTAATGGTCCATTTCTTTTTGCCTACATTCACTAATCTCTACTGTTCAAAATTCATTTATTATACTCTTATATAATACTACCTATTACACAATATCTCTTGATAAATCCTTGATGTCAACCCCCAAAATATGTGTATTTACAGGCAAAATAGAGGTGTCTTTCAAGGCAGAATTATGCATTTCAAAACAAATATACAGATCAAGCACAAAATAATAATCAAAATAATAAAAAATAATCAAACATTTTTAAAATTTATTTCTATTATTTAATAAATAAAAAGTAAAGAGGAACCTATTTCTCTTCAAGAGTATATTATGCAACTGTGTTATATCCAACTACAGTGTTTTACCAAAAAAAACCCAAAAAAACAAACCCAAAAACCTAAGGAAGATAGATAGCTTCCAGCTTAGGCTGCTTTCCTTTATTTCTTAAATATTTCCATATTTTATATTTCCCCCTCTACTCTGCATTGGTGCTGCCTCACCTTGAGTCCTGTGTGCATTTTTGGACACCTCAGTATAAGAAGGATATAAAGCTATTAGAGAGCATCCCAAGGTAGGGGCCTGTGAAGGTGGTGAAGGGCCTTGAGGGGAAGCTGAATAAAGAACGACTGAGGTCACTTGAATTTTTCAGTCTGAAGAAGAGGAGACTAAGGGAAGACCTCATTGTGTCTGCAGCTTCCTTGTAAGGGGAAGTGAAGGGGCAGGCTTTGACCCATTCATCTGGTGACCTGTAGTAGGACACAGGGAATGGCAAGAAACTGTGTTAGGAGAGGTTTAGGATGGTTATTAGAGAAAATGTTCTTCACCCAGAAGTTGGTTGGGCACTGGAACAGGCTCCTGATAGATCTGGTCACAGCACCAGCCTGACAGAGCTCAAGAAGTGTTTGGTCAATGCTCTTGGACACATGGGTGACTCTTGGGGATGGTGTTGTGCAGGACCAGAAGATGGATTTTGGTGATCCTTGTGCTCAAGAATAGTCTATGACTCTACAGCTCTGTGATTAATCATGAATACCAAAGTATGATTTTACTCAATTTTAACACATTCTTGTATAGATAAGAATAAATTTCAAGTGTGCAAATATTTGTAATAATAGTGAGTTTTGGACTTAGATTATGATGATCTTTGTAGAGGATTACTGCATCAACAGATTGCACAGTTGGATTGCATATTATTTTCATCTCTAACTTCCCAAATGCCCACACATTTTAGAAGCTAGTATTTTATCACCTTTTTTTTTTTCCTTTTTGTATACCTTAACTACAGAATCACATCAGAAAATGTGTTACACTATCTTTGCTGTAGCTGCTGAAAATGTTATGAATCAGATCGTATTTGCAAATCCTTGATGTTCAAGTACAAAAGAGAGTTCAAATTATCTGTGAAAGAAAAATTTGTTGAGAATTGCTGACTACTTAGAAATATTGATGTCCTGGTTTAGGGCAAATATTTAGGAGGAAACCTCTGGGGGGTCTCCTCTAGGAAGAGCCGATTCCAATCGCCCCTCCCCCTACAGGTCCGGGAAGAATTTCCTTAGAGAAAAGTGGAAAAAACTATTTATTTAACAAATAGAATATTTACAAGTATAGGAAAAATTTGGATAATATGAAAACAATGAAACCTCTCCTTCCTCTGAAGAGATGGTAGATTCAGAGTCCGTCTGAGTCCGGTTCAGTTCTCCAGTGGGGGGGGGGGCGATTGCCGGGCCCGGCTGTAGGAGTCGGCAAGGAGGGGGGGGCCCCCCAGGGGTTCCCTGGTGTCCTGGGCCCACGCAATGCCAGCCAGTCCCAGGAAGAGGAAAAAAAGAAAATATACCCAGCAAAAGAAACAAAATCTCTCCCTGCAAAAAGCTGGGAAAAATCCGAGGAAAAACCCTCCGCTGTGAGCTCGTCCAGCACCCACACACCAGAGAGAGTAAAAAAAAAGAAAGAGATAACGCTGTCTGCTGGAATGCAGCCTCTCCGCTCTCTTGGCCTTGGTTCGTAGTATCCTGCAGACAAACAGCGAGTGTTTTTTTTTTCCTCCACCTTCACTCTCACTGTCTTCCTTGGACCAATTTAAAGCTGCAGAACTTAATGTCCAGCATAAGTAAGGGGACGATTGGGGATACAAACAGGTCATATGGCCAACCCAGGACAATTGACTACTACAAAAAATTTCAGAAATTCCTAAGCAACTTAGGATGTGCCTGGGGGAAATACATGTGCTTTCATTGTCCTTATATTTCAGGCATCTAGTCTTTTGCTACTTCTAGAGACAGGACACAAAGTATGGTGGGTGTTTGATTTAAATCCATAAGATTTCTATGTGATAGTCTTGCTAATTTCTGATTCCTTCTACTGTTTTTGTTTTGTTTTGTTTTATTTGTTTTAATTTCTTTGTTTTGGTCAGTACTACAGATATTCAGTGCTGTAATCACAACCACCCATATTGAAAACTATATTTGTAGTTATCTTATCCTTAAAGTATAATCCGTTTAAGGAGATGGTTTTCCTATGATATGTACTTACATTTGAGTTATCTTAAGATGAAAGAGCATTGGTGTTTGTTAGTAATGAAATTATTGAGACTCTAATAAAGAAATGTGCACACACCAGAAAAAATGGTATTTTAACTTCCCTTAAAATTTACCTCTCTTAAAAAATTTATTGAGACTTTTGTTCTTATGCCAATTCACACAAGAATCAAAATGGACACCCTGCAGAAATGTGTAATCACTGATTTTTACTATGAGTGATTATAAAGATGGCATCTTGTGTACAACAATTAGCTAATTAATAAATTAATATATTGAAAAAATGAAGGTTTTAACAGAAGGGCACAGTAACCCAGACAAATTATCAACATGATGATATGAGAGGTGTACAGGCAGTGCAGAGGATGTCAGTGTGACTGCCTGAAGAGTCTGCCAATGAACCAGATGCTGCTGGAGAGAAAATATGTTTCTCAGATGACATCTGGGCAGTGTTTGTCATCTGAAACTGAAAATGACTTATGTTTGTAATGGGATAGAGCAAGTAGCATCATTCCATCACCATACAGTCATCTTTATTAAATGTCTTTGGAAATCCATTTTGTATGTGGATTTTACATTTCATATTTCACTTGTGGCAGGAGTACCTCCTGTAAGTAATCATGGGAAAAGCATTTCATTGCATGATAGGTAAATGATAGTGCAGAAAAATGCATTTTTTATTTTATCTTTTGGAAAAACTGGACTCTTCCTTTATTCTTTGCATTTCAATGAATATTTTTTCAGACTGTATGAGAGTAAAAATTAATATTCTTAACACTGGACAAAGATGAAGTTAAAGAGGTGTCAATGACATTGAGATTCAGGGCCATTTTCCCTAGACAAAAAATTCTGAAAGAGAAACTTCACAGATTTTTTTCTCTCTCTGTATATATTTATCTAGGTCTAGACAAATATAAATACACACATAAGGATTTGTATGAAAACACAGAGAATCCCAACTCCTTTCTTACTCTGTATGAAAAAGAAACAGGCTTCATCTTTCAACCTTTCTCCCACTAAAAGGCCTTCAAAACAGAATTATCAATGTTCAAGTGGCACTCTACTTATGACATTATGAAGGGTCTGGAATTCCTTGGACTCCAGCAGTCATCATGGCTTGGAAAGGAATTATAAACCTAAAAAGACCAAAAGTATATCTTAATGATATACAAAATTTCTTTAAGAATTATTTATTTTTAAGGTCATCGCAGGCAAATTTAAGGTGGCACTCTGTGCTCCTTCACTGTAGAGAGATTCTATGATAAATTACAACAAAAAGAGGCAATGGACAAAGTGAAATAGCTCTTTTTCCTGTTGGATTAAGTGTGACACAGAGAATGCACAGCATAGAGTTACTTTTAAAAAATACTAAGGCTAATACAGCTGAGAAATATTAAGAAATTCACTGCATAGTGCAATTTTGACCATGGATTTGTTTGTTTGCAGCACCTCACATCCTTACCCAGGTTGCGTCTCCTCTGTGTGAGTATGTTTGAATGTTTCAGCTGTACTGCACAAGAACACACTTTTGTATTTCCCTTACACAGAATTTGCGCTTAGCAACAGACAATCTAGAATTGAAATAAACTGTTTAATTGATTGACATTACCCATACCTTGACCTAATGACACTGGTAACAACAAGGCCATTTATGTTAGATATAGAAACAGAGAAGAAAGTAAGAGACATGTCAGACTGAACTACTTTGGGACTGCTCATTATTTAGAAAAACTTCCAGTGGTTTTAAGGATTTTCTGATCTTAAAATAACTACAGGATAGAACCAAACCACAAACATAGAAGGCCAAATCTAAATTCATTAAGGTAAATGTCATACAATATCTTCTTTCATTTTGAAAACATATAGATAATAATTTTATCATCTGAGAGATTCATCAAAAGACATATATGTTTTACCATGCCAGTAATAGGTGTAATAAAAATTCTGCCTTCCAGAATTACATGCAGTAGGTATGAAGCACTACTATTGTACTAGACCATAGAATCGTAAAATAATCCTTGAATGATCAATTGGTCCATCATTGCAAGGGAAAGGGAGTCTAGATGAGAGTATCCAACGCCCTGTTCAGTCATCCCTTGAGCAAGGGTTCAACACATGGTGACTTCACCACAGCCCTGGGGAAGTTATTTCAGTGATTGATTGTTCTCACTGTAAAAATACTTCTTTTATCACCATAAACCTGTGTAGTACAACTTGCACTGATTGCCACTTGTTCTATCCAAGTAAGAATTACCTGCAGCAGATTAACACAAGTTTGTTGAAGTAATTGAACTGCACCATTTGAAGAAACGTTTCTAGTAGCCCTGTTAACCTTTATACTCACTCTAAACTCCATTTAATAATTAAATCAGGATCTGGATTTTTCTTTAAAGTCCTAGAAAAAATTCTTTTCCTTAGTGACAAAATCCAAATAATAAAAACATTTTTTATGTCTGAAATGAGGATTTCTTCTTAAAAGTTGGTGCTGCGATATGTTCTGATATTATTTGGTAGAATTCAGTCTGTTGACAAGAAACCATCCATAGAACAGCACTTTAATGACTCTGGGGCTGTAAATAATGTCCTAATGGAATATTTTCTAATGGGCATCGCAAAGTAATTTGTAAACATAGGATTTCATTATAAAATTTAAGGAAAACCAAAATACAGGAGACAATGCATGTTTCAAGAAAAATGTTATTGTCATTTACTTGTTAGGAGTTTTGCGGTTTGGCTTCTATTTACATGTCCCTCCCACAGTTAACCTTCAACAGACAGAGGAAAAAAAAGATAAAATCACTAATTCTGATTTAGAGAATGAATTTCTATATTCAGTTTTATCAGGGATAAAACTTTTCCAAGGCTATCTCTTCTACCCATTATTCCAGTCTCTAAGTGAAAAAAGAATTCTTTTATTGTTCTTACAATAAAATTGCATTCTTACAGTGCATCAGCTTTTCACAAGCAAGATTTTTTTTTATTTGCATATTGGAAAGCTTCTTCCCTCTCATGCTGTAATATAAAAATTTTCTACAACAGTCACAAATATTTGCAATGCTTGTGTTACATTTTCTGATAAATTAAATGGGTATGTACCATAACTGTTATCACAGGTACCAGGAGATTTCAAGGATAAAATGGAACAATCTCAGTTGAACCACTTGGAATAATTTAATAAAGTTAAAACAATTTCAATGAGCTTGTGTTTTTCAAGTGTGATGAGGGCAGCACTCCACTTAAAAAACTGTTTTGTGAAGTTACTAACTTGGAAAAGAATGTAAGCTGTGTTCAGTGCCTGACAAAATATGGGTCCATTGAGAACTTTTCAACTGACAAGGATTCAACTTTAAAAAAATTAATGAAACATTGTACGTGGATGAGTTCCATTGGAACATTTGATTGCTCTAGTGTGTTATCAAAAAACACACCAGAAATTTCCAGACTAGAGAGCTTGGAATAATGGAAGACCATAAATAGTTTATCTTCTAAATAATTCAGGAATTATAACCAATTGTTCATGCAGTATTTCCGGAAGTATTCAAGAATACAGTGTTTTCCAACTAATTTGCATCAGGAATCCCCTGATTTGCCACTAAAATCTGTTTCTAAAATTCTCTTTAGAAACTTTAAAAAAAATCAAAGAAATTTTTGCATTATTCTAAATTAAATATAAATCTTATTCATTAAAATTAATAATGATAAATTTCCTTGTTTGGATGAAATGAAAATGCATAATCAGAGTCAGACAAGTTAATTTGTTTACAAAATTGGGAGATGGTGGATATGTCAATCAGATGCAGGTAAAGAAATTTTTGAATGAGTAGTACGTTATCAATTCATATGAAAGCTCTTCTGCAAAAGGCACAACCGTTTCTTTCAGTTCCATAGGGAATAATTTAAAATTTAAACTAAGCATTAAATTATTGTGTTGTTTTTTAAGGAAAAGTGAATATGCAATATACCTGACAGAATATCTAATATGTAAAATCCAATTCAGCCTTACCTTTTCAAATTTATTAAATAAACTCTTGAGAAATAAATGAAAATGAGAAAAATGTTGATAACATGCTTTGCTTTTTTACAGTTTTCCTTTAAAAGAAGAAGTAAAATTTCTAAAATTTGGGGCTCTTATTTCTGAATTGCATAATTATTTCACAAAAACGTTGTAATGCAGACTCTGAAATGCCTGCCTGTGTGTTTCTGTGTACTTCTTCTGTTCTCTGATAAGCTGACTTTGTAACTAATGAACTCAGTGGGAAATTTGATTGTTATAATCAAAATACATTTGAAATTGCTTTCTGCAAATACACGGCACAAGAGTTTAAAATGCCCATGAACACTGATTCTAATAATGGCTGCTATACTAGAAAGTCATAATTTGTCACCAATAATACTATTTTCTCACTGCATAACTTATTATTCTCTTGTTTTATGTATTTTTCTTCCATTCTTTCTGATTCCTCAAAAACTTTATCAAGCCCAGCATTGCAATATATTTTCAGAATGCTCAACACCTTGTATTGCATGAGGGATATTCTTTGCTTCTGCCATAACACCAACAGGAAATCATGATTTTAAAATTCTATTCAGTTGCTAGGAGTACTTGACACAGTGATTAATACGGAAAAATATGACTTTATTTATTTATTTACATGTGATTGAGAATAAGGCACTGTTCAAATAAGTGAAATCTGAATGAAGCAGTGGTGTGGATGTTGGTGTGTGGCCACATTTCTGTCATGAGCAAGAAGAAACGATGTGTCAGGAATGACAATAAGGAAAAGCAGGACTGGTGCCAGCTCTGTGGCCAAGAACGTAATGCAAGAGCAAAGGAAAATCTTCATCAGTCCAGTGACTTGAGCCATTGGTAGAGATTGCATTCTGTGAGTTTCTATGCTATTGGCTACACTGGGCTGTGATTTTTTCCACCTCCACATCTGTGCTTCATGTTCCCAAAGACATGAGTATACTCAAAGCACATTTGCAAATACTGACTATATTTATGGGATGGAGAACTGAAAGTTTACTTTAACGTCTGTTTTCGGGAATCTTTTGGTCTTTGATTCTTTAATTACAGGATAAGGAAAGAATCCAGACATATTTTCAAACTGAGACAGTGGAAACAAAAACCTACATAACTAGGTTCTTACAGAACAAAATCAGCTCAGATGATCCATTCATTCAATGTAGTAGCATTTTGCAACAGGTGTGCCAGGACATTTTCCATTACTTATTTATACCTCTGGATGATTTTAAAGGAACTGGTCATGTGTCTTTAAGTAAAACTTGATTTTTTGCAAAAAACAACAGAATTAAAATTATGGATCTCTTTTTAAAACTTATTGCCTAAAAAATTGTAATTATGTTGAATACAAGTTCATTGCAATATAAACAAATGAAATCTTAGAGTTAGAAAAATTTAAATACCAAACTAAAAACTGGCATGGGTTTAATCTAAGCAATTAACTCAGCATCACACAGACACTTACTTTTTCCCCAGTGTGGGACATGGGAGAGAACTGGAAGGTTAAAGCACAGTCAGAAAGCCTTTTGTAGCTTATTTCTTGCGAAGTAATATTTATTAGAATGAAATTTATTAATGTATTTTTCTTACTCAAGCTTGGGTGGTTTGATTTGGTAGAAAATCAAGGATTTTCAAAAAAAAGATAATGAGTCGCATTGTTCAGTTAGAAATTGAATCTCATTTATTTAAAGCATATGTTTATCACCCAGATATAAATCACAAGGAAAACATCTAAATTATAACCAAAAAAATCCTTGATATTATGCTTTGATTCCAAGTTCCTCCTGTCTGCTGCTTGCAAAAATAGGGAAAATTACTAACCTAAGAAATTCATTGGGGGAAAAAAACATTTAAGTGGGATCAAGAGTGGCCCAATAGAGTGAATACAGTTGATTGAGTAGTCTGAACTACTAAAACACAGGAAAAAAAAACACAGGGAAAAAAAAAAAAGGGATATGTTTATAGTTCTGGCAAGCAAGCAGAATAACCCCAGGGCAAGAATAAAAATTACAATAATGTAATCATTTATATGAGAAAAAGTCATAGAAAATATATTGCATTTACTTAATCCTGTCACCCCAGGCTTGCAAATGTAAAGTGACTTAGTGCTAAGTGATTTGTGTTGTTCAGTGCTGTACTGTAGTCAAATGGCTGATACTTGGCAGACGTTGAAAGACTGCAGCATTAACCTTGTCCCTTCATCCCAGATTATGCCAAATAATTAGTCTTTTTGCTTCATTAGGTGCCTAAATCTGCTACTTTGGCACCTGCGACATCTTTCAAGATATATGTTTGTATTCAGTAACTCGATAGATACTTGCCTGTTTGGTGAGTGTGAACCAAATTATTTAGGGAAATAAAATGATAGAAACTTCAGCTGAGATGTCTCTGGAGAGAAAATCTCAACATAAGTGCTCCCCAGATGTTAACCTCAGAAAAGATCCTTCCATCTGCAACTACACAGCACATCTTTGGCCGTTTGAGGAGATATTAAAAATCTATGTTTCTCTGTGAGCTGAAGTCCAACAGATTTCCTGGATGATTATGAGGTTGCCTGTTCTGAGATGTCTTGGTATATGCCTCTGCAGAAATGTTCTTCTCTATAATTAAATGATTAAAGGAATTCTGAGAATAAATAAATTGCTCATATTTTTTGTAAAAAAGTTTTGAAACTGGGTCTTTCACATTCCCTTGAGAGGATGTTATCTCAAGGTAATGGGTATTCAGGGGTAAGGTGTTGACAGCTCTTACAAAGACATGACAGATAGGAATCCAAAAGCTGTGTAATGACGGTTTAGGAGTAGAAGACCATCATCATCCTTGCCCTTTCAAAGCAGTTTCCAATTTTACAGACACATTTTGGCCAGGATCCACTGTAAAAAAAACTAGTTTTCTTATTAAAAATTTTGTTATGTAAAAAAAGCAGCACCTTACACATAAACACAGGAATTTGTTTTCACTATCATTAAATTTGTAGCAGCTTGATCATTTCTTGTCTTGCACTTGCCCTTACATTACCTTTCTCAGTAGTCCTTCTCCTGTGTGCGGCCTGGAAAAGCTTGTTCATCATGGAATTCCAACTTGTTAATGAGATAGGCATTTCTCCCATTACTTCGGGGGTGTTCTTTAAAGAACAGAGTCAATGTGACTTTCCTGTTTGTTAGCTTCCTTCAAAGCTTGGGATAAAAGCTTTTGTCATCTCAGACTTTGTTTCAGTTATTCAGCCCAGTGCAAGCTTAGTCATCAGCTGTGTTATGTTCTTACTACGTGGGCAGAGTTGGAGCACTATGGAGGTGAGGCTGGCAGCCAGGAGAATGCCAGGAGAATCTGAAGCTGCTGACATGCACTCAGTTGTCTGGCTCTACCTTCTGTAATGCTTGCAGGTTGCACACAGTGGAAACAATGTGCTACTCACACACCATGCTCAGGAACTCAGTCCAAAACTGACAGAGCGTGGAAGGCAGAGAGGTGTCACACAATGCAAGGCAATAGCTCCAGCTGCAACCATGGCAGACACTGGAGCCAAGCTCATGTGTTTTGTGTGTTTCTACATTTCTGTAGAAAGCTCTTGATGCACTCTAATGCTGTGGGTGGTGTGGGGTGGATGAAGTCTCTGTGTTTACCAGAAGCGTCTCTATGGCTCTAAGAGATCACTCTGGCCAGAACTGCAGGGTTCTGTGCGAACAGACCTTTCCTACCCCTGCCAGTGGCTGGCAGTGCACACACTCATCCCCTTGCTTGGACAGCTCATGAGTTACCAGAGATTGGGAATCCCAGAGCGCTCAGACACATAGAATTCCAGAAATATTTATTCCAGAGGGTTCCATAGGTTTAAGAACTCAAATGACCCCGAGCATCCCTTGTAATAGGGACACTCGGCCAGTGGTCAGGGGGCACAGGGACAGAGAGAGGGCAGGGGGATACAGTGACTACTAATGGGGAGAGGGGAGGGGTGGAGTGAGGGAACAGAGGTCAAGGCCGATGAACAGAGGAGGATTAACATATCAAGGTGAGATAACCTGAGGAGAAACCACTTAATTCTTAAGAGTATTTCAAACTTTGGAGCAGTTCCACCAATGTGCCTCTGCTGTTTTGGGATCCTTCGATTCCTTGGTAGCTTCCAAGGTGGACTCAACCACCCCAAAAGCACACTACATGTGTACATCATTTTAGATTATCTAAGACTTCATTATTGGTCATCCAGACCCTGAAATAAAACATTTACAATCCTAAATTACTATCTGTGTGAACATGACAACACACTAAATAACATGTTGCATTTATTTTGAGATCATATGTGTGCAATTTTAAGCTTCAGGAAAGCTTGAATTGTCAAGATTCCGCAGGGAAATAACACTAAGCTTTAGTTTGATTTCTAGTACACTCTGGTTTGCAATCTTTTGTGGACTTGAACAATCTTCATCCCTGTGCATGGGTTGTGCTCAGGTCCCATTTCCTGTGCCCTGCAGATACCTGCATTTGCAGGTTTTTTTTATTCTACTTCAGTAATTGGAGTGTGGGATTATATGCTAAACCTACTGAGCTACTGCTGAGATTGTATTTATTCATGGAATTTTGCCTTCTGACAGGCCCTGTTATTACCTGGCATGCACTCTTTGTGGTGATATGTTGGCCACAAGGTGTTGTACAGAAATCATATGACCATGAACCATCTTCCTTCAGAAGAGAATATGCCCCTGTGAATTCCTTATGTGTGTTTACCTAAATGGCTTATTAGATAGGATTTCCTTCACCAAAGACAGAGAAAGTAAGCAAGAAACATCTTTGTACTTTTCAGCATGCAGGAAAAGGTGCTGGATACTTCTTAAAACACTGCTAAATGAAAACAGAACTGTTTGTGTGCTTCTTCTGTCTACCCTTGGCTTTCCTAGATGACATAGAAAATGTGGTCTTGTGAGAATGATAGTTAAAACTGAATTTGTCATATTAGTATACATTTAGGTTGCAATCTTTCAAGATACTGCAGGCCTTTTGCTAGTGCTATGAATTTTCAATAACATTTAGCAAATTAAAGATCAAGTTCTCAGGAAAAATATGATAGCCATGAATATTAATATAGCTCTAACTTCATCTGTATTTCAAAACAATACTGAAGCACAGAGACATGAGGAATTAAGACACATCGAAGAAGTTGCACAACAAATCAATACCTAAAGAAGAAATTATTCAGGTCCAATTATATTGGAAGTTTAAAACAGAAGGCATCTTGGAAAGTATTTCAACTTCCTACAGTTCACAAGTCTACCTTCCATCTTTTACACCAGATACTAGAAAAAAATATGAAGATAAGAGAAGAAGAGTAAACACCCTGGGTTCTTTCCTATTAAAATCAGATTATGAAATGTATCAGGAGAACTGTTCAAATATCCCCACTTGTCAGTCATCAAATCTGCAACCTCGGGTTAGATACTACATGTAGAAATGTGCTGACATGTGTACTCAATCATAATTATGGATTTTTTAAAACATACTTTATATAATTCTCATTTGACATGCCACACAACAGACCCGTCAAGAACCAGCTCCTCCTTAAGTGAGAAAGAGATAACATTTTTTAATATGTGCTTCTGTAGCACTTCAGACATTAACTGAATGGTGCTATCATCTTTTGGATTTTCTGATCTGTGAACAGTGATAAACTTATACAGAACATCTGAGACTCCAGACATTTGGAGGAGTATAAAATGTCAGTTAGGTCTTTATTTACTATCATTAGCTTATGATCCAGTAAGCCTTCATCAGAGACACTGCTTTGGTTTTTTTTCCCCCTACAGCTACAGCACCTGGTCTCTCTTGGCAGTAAGTTCTATGTGTTATACAGCAATTACCTCTGATATATAAAAAGCTTCCCTGAGATCTGGAGGGGAAAGCTAACTCATGGAGTCTTTTCACAGTCACCAGGCTTATATATGTATTTCACTGACCATTTTACATAATCTTAAAAAAAGTTCTGATGGATTCAGCACCTTTAACTTGTAACTTCCAATTTATTTGCAATTCTTCACAGGTTATTGAGGAACTCAAACACACTTAAATAGGAGAAGAAGAAAAACTCACATCTGGGACTTTATACATTGAGCTGACTATTTGAATTTAATTCTCTAAAATAGGCTGACAAAATGTTCCTGTAGTAAATTTTTGCATGTTTTATATTTTTGGTTGGTTCTTTTGTATTTTAGACTTGTTCCCATAAGAATGGAAGGGAAAGTTCCTGAAAATTCAGAAAGATATGCTTGTCACTAGAACAAAAATTACTCATTATCCAGAAGTAGCTTTCTTTTACCAGAAATATTTATTAAAATATTGGCATTCTGTGTGCCTACCATTTATGTATTGTATTATTATGTACTGACAGTAGTATGATATTGTTGTGCTTAATGTGACAGTTCCTCCAATACTTTCATTAAGAATACCTTTTAATTTTGGAGACCTGCAGTTTCAGTGGGCTGTCAGGGAATGAGATGCAGGGCTAGAGGGCAGGAACAATATCACAGGGGATCTTGATGTCTGAGAGGAGTATAGCAGAGGTAGAAATGACATAGTGTGCATCATCCTCAATAGAGAATAGTCAGAAGAACAGGGAATAAGTTTGAAAAGCCAAGAGAATATAAAATCAAATTCTAGTCTAAAGATACCTCTTGGTCAGGGATGAACCTTAGGGTACCTTGCACTACCTTTTAAGGAAAAAATTAAAACTATTTTGCTGGTGTACTAGAATCTTGAAATTTAATTGCTTCATTGATGTCATAATGTTATTAATTAACCACAGAAGTGAAATCTGGACTTTATATTAAAATGATTGGAATATAACAACTGTGCCAGAGCTGAAATTCCAAGAGCCTGAGGTTTTCTTCCTTCTTTTGCAATGCTGTGATAGTGTTAGGCAGTTTGTTATTTCTCCCTTTTTGGTCAATGCCTAAATTGTGGAATCAGAAAACCTCTCCTCAACCCTTTACAGATGTGGCATATGCACTGCATGGATGCTGTTAGTTTGCTGGCCTCCTGTCGTTACCTAAGACTGCCTGGTGACATAACAGAGCTACCTTCTTTGGATTTAGATGTTGCAAACAGGGCTTTAATGTTTTAAATTTGGCATGGCTTATTCTTTAAATGGATTGACATTTTTGTCTCTAGGCATAGACAAAATTGGCAGTCTGACACCTGTGACAACAGAATGACTGATTTATGATTTATCTAAGCTAGACTGGCTGTGTACTCCTTGATGGGAAAATTCAAATTGCAACTTCTCAGCAGTGGCAATTTGTAACACTAAAATAATCTGGAGTGGAGGGCAAGAAGACCCACCTTCAGAAGTGTTAAACTGGCAGGAAGCAGGAATTCTAGAGACAGAGGGATGGACTCAGTTGTAGAGACAAAGAACAGAGAGCATTTACCTGTCCTGTAGCCACCCCACAATGTGAGCACTCATAAGCTACATTTGGGCAGCAGAGCTAACCTGGAGTTTGGACTAAAGGTAGGACTATGGTGCCCCACATTAGCATTCACAGGACTGGTGCTAATACCAGCAGATATAAGGAATCAGCTTAGTGAAGGTCTCAACCGGCTTAGAAATAATGTAATTTTTTGGATAGCAATTACTTGAATGCATTAGGGCTTGCCTGTTGCTTTCCTAAGAATGCATCAATAGTAAAATATTTATTAAGGGTAAATAAATGACCTTGCAACTGTGAGGCAGAAAATAGGTAATTATACCATAGCTTCAAGTAGAAATATGAGGTCTCCAAAAGCAATGAACACTAAATACTTTTGGAAGTTACATATAGGTGTTTGTTACAAGGACAGCTCCAGAGTAAGAGAAGTCCAAAAATAATGTGGGATAAGAGCTTGAATCTTGTCATCATTTTTCACATATTGATGGCAAAGCAGTTTATAATTTAAAATGGGTCTCAAGAGAGGCACAGGTTCTGCAGTGCAACTTAAACTGAGTCTATCTTACATCAAAGAAATCGGAATATCATTAGCATGCAGAAACCATCTCTCCAAGGTATAATAATAATGTATTCTATATGTCAGCCTGATGCCCTCAATGAATGCATATCGTTCCATTTATCACTTGTTGTACTATTTAGGCTCTTGAAAACAAATGAAAGTAGATATACTATTCCTTCTCTGGTTTCTCAATAAAGTTATTGAAGAATTGTATTTTACTTAAAACAAACAGATAACAACAACCCAGATAACCAGTTCCTGGGAGGGTGTATATTAACAACTTAGAAAAAACCACGAAAATATAAATTAAATATTTATATTTTTTTTCTATATATTAAAAATAATCATCCATTTTCACCAATACAGCCAAATTGTTCTTGGCCTAGGATTATGAAAGACAAGAAGGAAGTATTGACATTTTTACCACTTTTACACAGTTGCCAACTAACTTATCTGACTTTCTAAAATCTTGATCAGTTTGCATCATGGCCGTATTGTATCAACTGAATAGTAGGAAGGCCTGAAAGCAGAAGCCACCTGACTAAACCTCCCTCACAGGGAAAAAAATCTCACAATTATGTTCAACAGCATTTTATCTGCTTTGAACTGTTGAATATCTCTAAACTAGCATTGTGTCTCAAACTGATAAAACATGGTTTTCATTTTGTGGGACTGCTGTAATGTGGTCATATCACAGAATCACAGAATTACAGAATGGGTAAGGTGTGAAGCATTCACAGTGGATCATCTGGACCAACCTCCCTGCTCAAGCAGGATAATCCCAGAGCACGTGGCACAGGATTGCACACAGATGGTTCTTAAATATCTCCAGAGAGGGACACTCCACAGCTTCTCTGGATAATCTTTTCCAGTGCATGATCTCTGCACACTAGAGAAATTCTTCCTCACATCCAGGTGGAAATTCCTTGCATCACTTTCTGTCCATTGCCTCTTGAACTATTGACTGGCCCCAGCAAGAGGAGCCGGGTTCCGTTCGCTTGACGCACCTCCTTCAGAAACTTACAGCCATTGATGTGGTCCTGTCTCAATCATCTCCCCTAGGCTAAACAGGCCCAGTTCCCTCAGCCTGGCCTTGTAAAGGAGATGCTCCAGTCCCTCAATCATCTTTGCCACCCTCCTCTGGACCCACTCCATTATCTCCAGGCCTCTCTTGTACTGAAGAGCCCAGAATTGGACACAGCATTCCAGATGTGCCTCTCTACGGTAGAGGGGCAGGATCACCTCTCTTGACCTGCTGGCAATGCTCTTCCTAAGGCACCCCAGGATAACACTGTCCTTCATAGCCACAAGGGCACTGCTGGCTCATGAACAGCTTGTTTTCCACCTGGACGCCCAAGTTCTCTCCACAGAGCTGCTTCCCAGCAGGTCAGCCCTCAGCCTGCACTGGTGCATATATATTGCAGCTCTAAAACACTTACATTACTAACAACTTCTAGAATGACTATAGACTATTTTTGGATGGGAAGGAGGAGAAATTAAATTATAATGGTATCAGAAATTAAAAGTAATGCATATGTATAAAAGCTGGTTAAAATTGAGATAATAAATTTAGATTTGGATGAAAATTGGTAATTACATTTATTCATATGCAAAGTAGATTTTCATATGCCAATCTGCTAGCTGAATAACTAGCTTTAGTATGTCCGCTAACCTGAAATTCAAATAAATTAGTATTTGAATATGACAAAGTAAGCAAAGAGATAATTTCAAAATGTAGTACAAATTTATAGGAAACATTATTTTGATTTCTTCAACATCTTATTTTTTAAATAAACTGTGTTTCTGAGAACCTCAATATAAATACTTGTTATAGATTCCTAACAGTGCTTTATCAAAAAAAGATGGCATAATCCCATATATTGCAAAATAAATGCAAAAATATGGTGCATTTGCAAATGGATTTACAAATATTATGAATGAGGTATGCAAACCATTCTATGATTCTGTAGTAGTCAACAGAAAAAATCTGAATATTCTAAAAATGATCAGAAGCATGTATTACAGATGACAAACTGGATTTTTCATTCTCTAGTGCTTCAAAAGGTTTTTAAATTAACCATATAATGTTAAATACTGTCAGTTTTCTGGGATGCATGAAGCAATGAATGTGCCAGGCATTTGAAACTCTGCAATGTTAAATTGAAGATGGATCCAGTCATCATTGGAGATATATGTGTGCCTTTTTTAATCAAGTGGGGTGGGTATCTACTAACCTTGCTATCAAATTTTCGAAAAACTAGTGCAATAGTCAGCCCAGGTAAACTTCGCTATTCTTAATACAGAATAAAGAGGATAGTTAGGGCAACAGAATCTCACCTGGAATTATTTATAAACATTAGTCTTATCCATTAAATACAGAGAGCCTGAGCCATCTGAGATGATTCAGCTCTTTCTAGACATATATAAAAAATTGTTGTGCCTTTGTAGTTAGGTAGGAAGATGGGTTATGTATTAAATTGTACTTGAAATTCAAAAGGTCATTTTATAGTTGACTTTGTTGCACATTCTTTCTATGGTGATTTTTGCCATTTCAGTGAGAAACACAAACTCCCTACTTCTGACTGCAGATATTATAGATGCAGTTGAAATGGTTTTGTAATTTTCAATTTTCTACTTACAAAATATTTTTCTGCGACTGTTAATAACTGGATATATTTTTTATACACCTGACCTCTTGCTTTGAAGATGTTATATTGGTGTCTAAACATTCAAACTAAAATTTTTCATCCAGGATCTGTGCCAGAAAAATTATAAAATTTCCATATTAAGTAATTCTGTTGCTTCTTCTAGTTCTAGAAAGTTTTACCTTTTTTATGTCAGAATTGCAGCAGCATAGCTGCATGGTCAGGATAGAAATTTAGAATGCCTTTATCTGAAATACACCTTTTGAGGTCTTCTTAGAACCTGCTGTCATCTGATGGAACTCACTAGCAGTTTAGAAATGCAATTCTTTCCTCGCCAGAATAGCTCAGGGTTTTGAGGCAGTTTCTAAGCATTCTTAGAACTGTTCTGCTCCCGAAAGCTCTATAAATACCATTCCTTGTTCCAGCATCACACAGCTCCTTCAAAAACGTCAGTGCACAAAGAATATGTCAAGACAGGGACAGTGATCAGATGTGGAAGCTGGAAACTTAGCTAAAGGTAACTGTGGGACTTCCTGTAACCCCATGAGAGAAAAAAATGAGAAACAAGACCTAATTGTGGATGTTTGTCTCATCTCTTTCACTAGATACTAAAAAATTTGCACCTCACTCCTACATAGATGTAGTGCTAAAAATATAAGGTCCCTATGTCCTGACCTTGAGAGATACAAGTTTTTCTTCCTAGAGAAAAGTAGAATCTTTTCAGGATATGAAGTTTGGATAGCTGATGGAGATGAGCAAAGGTGATGTTAAGTCACTTCAGCATTATAAAGAAAATAAATTAGGCTTTTCTCTGTTATTCCTGGCTGTTTTAATTTATGGTGGATACCTCAGAGGCATTTGCCCATGAGGGATTCCTCAGAAACAATTCCCAGGCAATCTGTATTTGCTCAGTAGTTTAGATAAAGCTAAGAAATAGTTGTTATAATTCTTATGGTTGAAATATTAAGAGTTTAGCCTATTAGTTCATACTAAATTGTTACAGAAAAAGAAAGAATAATAACATGGTTCAAGTTATTATGTAGACCCTTTCCTTTTACTGTGTCCACACTTGCCCTTCTCTGGATTCTAAGATTGGTGACTTTATTCTGATCATAGTGCTGCTGGGATATAACAGTGAGTTTTCAGCTCCTGGACACCGTTATCACCAAGCAGAATATAATGTGCAAGTTGATGGTTTCTTCTTCCTCACAGTAGAAGGCGCTTGAAATAATTTATTTATTTATATATATATATATTTTCTAACACAATTTTACACCTACACCCTTTTTTTCATTGGTCTACATTCGTATATTCTTTTACAATTTTCTACTTATAGTGGCTTTTACCTATGCTGGATTTATTGTTCTGCTTGTTCCTCTTAAAATTATTTTTCTCATACTTTTCATCTGGCTTCAGAGGAAGACTACAAACAAATGTGCATGCATTTTAGCACTATCCACCTGTGCAATGAGATCAAGCAACTCAGTTTCATTTCTACTATTCCTATTCTGAGTTACTTGCAGATGTTTTGGGAAGACCATCCATGTTTCTTAATACAGCTTTTAATATGTATTAGTATCACATTATCTGTTAGCTTGCTTTTGGCTGACTAGCTGAGAAAATCTGTTTCAATTTTATTGTCAATAATTGAGCACCTGATACTGTGGGGATAACAACATATTTTAAGCCTAATAACACTAATGTTGAGTGTTATGTCCAGCTGAATAAGGGTATAAGGATGATATAAAATGCTTATATCAGGTACTTACTTGCAACTTTTTCCTGGATAGAAATGGAGCACTATTACACCAACAAAAAAAGAACATTTACTATGTTTTGCTATTTTCTGTGTTCTCCTACATCTGCAGGATTTTTTATATTTCAATCTTATTTGAGGGTTTAATTATTTGCAAATTACTTTTACCATCTTTGTTTAAAATACACATCTCTCATACAAAAACCATTAAAAAAATGTGTGCCGATTCCAATATTGACTACCTAAAATCTATGTTAGAATCTGATTATTAGTCATGATCCTTTTCTTTTGCCTACATATTTTTATGTCATATTTTTCTTGCAGGAAAGAGTGGCTCTTTCTTCAAATTATTTATTGCAAATTTAAAAAAATTGTAAATATAGGCATGAAGTCTCTCTTTTGTAAACACTTATTTCAAGAAGCTGGCATCTTTGGAGAGAAAAAAAACTAGATAAAAAATCAGATAAAATTCAAAATATCTGAAAAAAATTATAATTGCATACTGGGAGCTGACAACACTTCAAGCAAGCACCCTCTGAGCAAGGAATTAAGATGGGTCAGGATTTTTAAAATGTAAAATATTTGAAATGACCTTTTCCTCAGAGGTCCATCTGCTCCATGATGGTGAGGAAGTCAGGTTTAGAAGGGGATCCACCTGCGCAGCTGCTGCAGAAGAGCTCCCCCTGGCAGCTCTGGATACAAAACTCATCTAACAGAGCTTAGCACCTGAAAATCTGCAAGCAACCACTCTAATGTAAAATGTGTTAGAAAATATATAATGATGATCACTCTGGAATAAATTAAGAAATTAAGGAGATTTTTTTTTCATAAATTATGGTATCTATCTTTACATTATGTTACCAGCAGATCTAAATCTTATTAATTCTCTTACTTTAAAAAAATATGTTAAATATTTAAGAATGGTAGTCTAAATTAACATGCATAGTAGAGGCTGAGGATGAAACACTCTGTGTCATTCCAGTGGTGTGACTTAGCCCTCTCTTTTATGCATTTTTAACAAAAATGATATGAGAAATGTTAGAAGTCATGGCTTATTACTGCATCCTTCTACTTTTTGCTCGGCCGTTCATTGCAGCGAACTGCAGGAAGCCAAGAGATTTCTTGCTGCACAGAAGAGAATTTCTGGGTCATGGAAATGGTGACACTGACTTCATGCCAGTTAATGTCCATTAAAAGGAAAAGTGCTGAGTACATAATTAACAACTGGAAGGTGATATTGGTATAAGCAGAAAAAACCTGTCTGGTGTTTCAGAAATTGCTTTTAACTTTTACAGCAGTTAAAGATAGCATAGGTAGAATCATTAGGGCTGGAAGAGAAATCAGGAGGTCTCTAGTTCATCAAGGTCAGGTGTGAGATCAGTTTGGGTCGCTCAGGGGTTTATCCCTGAGCTTAATTGGCTTAATCAGATCTTGAAAAACCTCCAGATTAGACAGACTCTCTCAGCAGCCTATTCCAGTAGTGATCACTGCTCATCCATCCACCAAGCACAGTTCTTAGCAAGTGCCATCTTCAACCACCACCTCAAAACTGGTCCTTCTGCAGGCTGACCAACTCCATTAGATTCTGCTCACAGGAAGGGTGATCCAGTCTCAGCAAGCCTGGAAGGAATTCAGGAGGGAATTCAGGAAGGAAGGAAGGAATTCAGGAATTCAGGAAGGAATGAAGGGATTTTCTTGCCCAGAGAGACTCCCTCCACACCTTGCCGTTGCCCCAGCCCCATCAATGACCTGATGTGGTACAGAACAACCTCTGGATCCCAGCCATGTTCCTACCTGGCCAGAGAAAAAATTACCAGTACTATTTTATTTGGTAGTGTAAAAATAGCCTTAATAGGTTGAACGGCAGGGGTTGTACTTTCCGAAGATTTTCCTCTGATTTAACTCTAAGCACTTGACATGCAACTGAATTCAGGTCAAGTGAATCAGGTGGAGTATGTGAGGCAAATGAAGATACATATGATGAAAATACACTGCCATTACACAGACAGTGGGAGAAAGTGCCTATCCAGGTGTTCATCAGATGAAGAAAAATAAAAGCAGATATGAATCCTTTTGCATGTGAAACTCAACATCTCCAATGTCATGTCATCTGAAGGGTAAAATGAGGCATTTTTGAAAAATAGTATGAATTTCTTACTAGATAAAACCAACTTTGTTCTATATATACTTATTTTTTATGTAATTTGAGAGCTTAAGTTCAGCTTTTCTGTCTTCAAGCAGCTTCCTACTCACTTCTTTAAAGGACTTTTTATTTTAATGGATAGAATGTCCTGGAGAACTGTTATGTGAATTATGCACAATTTCTGAAGCTAGTTAATGGATTCCATTGAACTGCCAAAGCTTTGGAAATACATCTGTAAAATGCCATTTAAGAAAATATAATTATGCTGATATGAATTACTACGTTATGAAAATTCTGTGAATAAAAAAGGGAATAATGAAAAAAGTGCAGAGGGCATATTTGTTTCTATCTATGAGAGTCACATAGAAATGAAATAATATGGAGTCCTACCTTTACTAGCTATATGTCATCTACCTCAAGGCAAAATAAAGTAATAAAATATGCAATAATCTTTTGAACAGATCATATCAGAGAAAATTTTCATATTAGCAGCATGGGCTGATACTATTTGCCCCAAGTATTTGACATATTATGCTATGGAAATTTGGGTTTTACTCTTGGGCACTACTTGAATGAACTACTTCACAAAAGCTTCCCAAAAATATTGTTCCATTTCTCTGTATTTTAATATTTTTGAAAATATTTTCTACCTTTTTTATGTATATGAAATGTTAATAACTGTAGTTTTTAAGGATAATAGTGTTTCAGAAATGAATCTTTGTATTTGCTAGTGATCAGATATGTCCTCAATGATTTGTCATCTTCAGTTTCAACCTGATGAGAAAAGATTAATGTGTAAGTGAAGTATTTGAAACTGGAGATTATTGTAGTGCATGAGGGAAGCTGTGATACACTTCCTATGATTATCCAAAGATTCCGGATGTCTCTCACAATCTCCAGGTAGTCATAGCTCTATTCGTACACCAGTGGTGTATAATGTCAGTGTCATCATACGCTCTTCTACTTCTGAAAAGGGAAAGTACACATATATCAACACATACCAACAAAATGCTTTTGTTTTGATTTTTTTGTTTGTTTGTTTGTTTGTTTTTTTATGGTGGTGTTTGTTTTGTTTGATATTTTTCCTTTTCCCCAGCTAGATATGAGCTGAAAATGAAAGAAAGTTATGTGTACATTGACTGAAAGTGAGTTAGGATTTTAATAAAACCTTAGGACCAAACTCCCCTTCTAGATTCACTGGAATAATTCAGGAGTGATTGAACATACTACAACAGAATCAGTATAATTATTTGACCTTAAGGAAAGCCTTATGGTCCTACAGGTCAGCAAGATGCTGGACTGGGAAATGAGAATTTATTTCTAATCCAGCTTCTTCAAGTATTATTAAAAAGGTAGAATCAACTAGTAGATTATGGAATTTTGCAGTTAAAATACATAACCAGTGTTTTATAAATGCACAATTTCAATCTGTATTTAGTGTTATTTTAACCCTCAGTCTTAGCAAAAGCTTTTTCTAAATCTCTTGTATTAATTTGATGTGTCAAACAGTAATTTTACAGTAATAACAGCAACTTAAGGATAAACATTGAAACTGCTGTTCTGAAGGGTTAAAGTTAATTAATCAGCTCTGTTCAAATTGAGATTTGAAGTTAGCAAAATATAACATAAATTTTCATTATATTTAAGTGTGGTAGTTTTGGAGTTTGGTTAATTGCTTTTTTGTTTGTCTGTGTTTGTCTTCTATCTTTTGCTTTCTAAGATATAAGGGTAAACAAACTTGTACAATTTGTAAAACATATATCATAATTTCAAAACTGTACAATTTATGTATTTAACAAATATTTTTGAAATATTTGTAATGAATGTTGAAAGAGAAAAAATAAACAAGTTATTGAAAAGAAAGTGCAGCCAAAAAAATACTGAGGAGGGAAAAAATTGACATTGAACTGTATTTTAAAAAATGTATGCATATTGCAAAGGATTAGGTAGTGAGTCCATTTCAGAAACAGTATATATATATATATATATATGCATGAAAATATATACTGGTTTTGAAAATCCAGTTTAATTATCAGCTACACTAAGTAGCCATGCTACTTTTTTGCTTTATTTTGCCTCCCAAGGATATATATTATTGGTTAACTTTTCTGGAACAAAACATGCAATATTTTTACTAAATACACACAAGGTTTGTTGTTTTTTGGGCATTTCATAGATAGGATGCATCTGTTTAATGTCACCTGGAATGACGGGGCCAGTGGTGAGGGCCGGATAGTTGACCAGTAGGGATGGCCGGTGGCTCAGCGGCTTGTTCTGAAAGTTTCCTTTTGGCTAAAGTCACCTTCAGCTAGGGACTTCTTTTCCCCTTGCCATGAGCCGGGCTTCCCTGGGATGGTGGTCACTGTCCCAAAAGCCGGAGAGCTGCTGAGAGAGAGAGTGTTCTCTTGCCCGGAACCCAAATCAGACACAATCACACCATGGTCTCCTCTACTCAGGTTCAGGGACGAAAGACCCCGGAGAGCCCAAATCTCAGACTTTTATTCTGAGGGTTACAACTTATCTCGTAATGTTACAGGGGAGGAACAGGGAAGGGTCAGAGGGTCAGGGTCTATTCGGGAATGAGTAAGGTAGGAGAGAGTGAGACACAAGATACCACTGTTAAAGGAAGGACAGGAGGGGAAAGTTCGACCCCCTTTCCATGGCCAAACCTAAATCTACCTTAGAGGGGCCTCACTTTCTAGGCCCCCAAAAGTTCCTCAGGGTATATGTAACTGTCTGGGCTTGAACAACTGCTACAGAATTGACCTGGGTTGGCCATATGACCTGTTTGTATCCCCAATCGTCCTCTTGCTTATGCTGGACATTAAGTTCTGCAGCTTTAAGTTGGTCCAAGGAAGACAGTGAGAGTGAAGGAGGAGGAAAAAAAAACACTCGCCGTTTGTCTGCAGGATACTACGAACCAAGGCCGAGAGAGCGGAGAGGCTGCATTCCAGCAGACAGCGTTATCTCTTTTTTTTTTTTTTTTTTACTCTCTCTGGTGTGGGGGTGCTGGACCAGCTCACAGCGGAGGGTTTTTCCTCGGATTTTTCCCAGCTTTTTGCAGGGAGAGACTTTGTTTCTTTTGCTGGGTATTTTTTCTTTTTTTCCTCTTCCTGGGACTGGCTGGCATCGCGTGGGCCCAGGACACCAGGGAACCCCCGGGGGGCCCCCCCCCACCCTCACCGACTTCTACAGCTGGGCCCGGCAATCGGCCCCCCCAGTGGAGAACTGAACCGGACTCAGACGGACTCTGAATCTACCATCTCTTCAGAGGAAGGAGAGGTTTCATTGTTTTCATATTATCCAAATTTTTCCTATACTTGTAAATATTCTATTTGTTAAATAAATAGTTTTTTCCACTTTTCTCTAAGGAAATTCTTCCCGGACCTGTAGGGGGAGGGGCGATTGGAATCGGCTCTTCCTAGAGGAGACCCCCCAGAGGCTTCCTCCTAAATATTTGCCCTAAATCAGGACAAAAATGGTAATGCTTGAACTCATACAGTGAATTAATCTGTAGATGCATCTTTATAAATCTAACTTTAACATATACATAATTCAAATTGGTTCTGATGAAATTGAAATACACGCTGCTTTTCTGAATTGTCTCATAAAGAGGAACTTCTCTGCCTGAAGTTACCCCTTTACTTCAATTTTCTCTATTTGGGGGGGAGGAAATTGTTCATTATTCATTATTGATTATAGATATCTCTTAGAGGACTGTAATATCAAGTGAATTTGATGACTGTAAAATTTCAAGTGTTTATAAAAATTCACAGGATATCGGAGTAAGTTTTGCTTTATTTTTCTGTGCTGCTCCTGGAGTCTAGCCCAGGATTCTTCAAAGGGCATGTATTTGACCTGGAAACTATTCACAACATCTTGAAAGTCACTGAGGTATAGCACTGGAGAAAAGGCAAAGTACATGGGGCTCAGGCATACAGCATGCCAGAATCCAAAATCCTGAAATAGATATGATGGTGTTTGCTATGAAATAAAGTAGGCTTTGTATCAGTCACTGAACTTGAGGGCAGGAGCCTTGAAGTCATTTAGCTAAACTCTCACCCTGCTTCAGCCAGGGATCTGTCACTCATCCTGCCTGAGAGGAGCAAGCCCTGCAGTACAAAATCTGCAAACATTGTCTAGAAGAGCGTTTGTTGATAAAGGCCAAAAACATTTCTGGAAACATTTTGAAATGGTGTTTAAAACATACATCCCTGTCAATTAATTTAGAAATAGACACTTAATACAGCGTGTGCTGAGAATGAATCCATAAAAGGACAGTAAATTGAGCACTGCTTAATTGAGCATTCCTAGTCAAGAGGAAACACCAAGGAAAAGGATACTGTGGCCAACTGTGGTTAATCAGACTCTGCTAACACAGGGCATGTCTCACTCTGAACTTAAAAGAAGCCTCTTGGAATGAGATGCAAGAGATACACAATTCTATGAGTCTGTGGACCTTGTTACTCCAAAGACAAAGTGCCATGGCACTTATTCAGGAGATCAAGATACTACTGCTACTTTTCTTCTTGTGTGAAAGAAATTAACTCACAATTGGGTACAAGAGATTAAGAAATATACACTAGTGTATGTTTCTTTACTTTTGTCATCCTATGAATATTTAAATGGTTGCAAATTAGTTATTTCTGTAAAGGGCATTAATATACAATTGTAGGGTGACTGCAGTGGCCAAGAATGATACCTATTGTCTTTTTTAACTGCATAAATAGATGGTTAAAGAGTTGTTTATAAATAATATTTAGAACCTTGTAGAAGAGGGTCAATAAAAAAGAAGTTAAATAATGCACATCAGTAACATATTGTACAATCACTTCAAATCTCATTAAATATATATTTCCTCATTAAGAATTTCCCAATACAAAGTAAGAGTCAGTTCTTGAAAATTTTCACTGAACATCAAACCACAGTCTGTTGATACATTTTAGTAGGCCACCTGAATTATTTAAAATTTGATAAAGCTGGAAATCATGGTCTTACTTTGTTATGCCTTGTTTTAACTTTCTTCAAGAAATAAAGTTTTGAAGTCTTACACAGTTGTCTACTATTCTGAAACTTAAAGCCATTTTGTCCTTGAATATCATCTCTTGTGGGTTGATGGCTTTTCCCATCCCTACTGTTCTTTAGCCATGCTTCATCTGGGCTATTAGATGACTCTGTCCACACTCAGTGGGAATCCATTGTGTCACTCGTCTAGTCTTCCAACAGTGCTTTTCTCATGACTATACTGTAAAAGATATTTTGCCATCCAGCACTGTCTATTCTGCCCTCTGGTAACAACTCTCCTCCCTCACTATTCACAACAAAGGCTCAATGTGTCTCCATTCTGATTTTAATCGCAATCCCGTTTTATTCCTCTGCTCCAAATTATTTCTTTTCTTTCCCCTTTTATCCTTGTCATCTCTTCTTTTCATCTTGAACGGCTTCACTGAGCTCTCATGTTCACAGTTCTTTTCCCTTTGACTCAGCATGGAATATAGTTCTACCCATTGTCCAGTAGTGAGCTGGGATTGCACCATGAGGCTAGTCTGACACTGAAATATATGTCCAGATATTTTTATAGGGGACCATACATTGGATGGATAAAACCACTAGCATCTTCCAGCAGGTGCCTGCTTTTGGGGTTTTTTTTTTGGTTGGTTGGTTAGGGGTTTTTTGATTTTTTTTTTTTGGGTGGGGAGGGGTGGTTTTTTGTTGTTACTATTGGGGTTTTTTTGTTGGTTTTCTGTTTGTTTGGTTTGGTGTGGTTTTTTTGTTGTTTTGTTTTTTTGTTTTTTTCTTTTAATTTCTGTGAAAGTCTTCAGCCCTTAGAAGATTTTCTCAAAGTTATCAGGACAATAGTTTTGTAAGACAAAATATAATTTTGTATATCTTCATAAAGACTAATCTGAGTTGCATGGTTTAAGTTTTACTTTTTGTTTTAAAATATCACAGAAATATCCACCCCATTTGGAACGGGCTCTGCATAATGTTTTGTTTAGTTAGCCTTTTTCTATTTAAGCAGTTGAAGTTGTACATATGGTGTCTTTCAAGACACAATTCAAAAAAATAAAATTCCAAGCAAACATTTTTTTCACTTGAATGATAGTTACACATAATAGTCTGTCCTGAAAACCCAACAATTAAGGAACTGCTTTGAGAAAAGCTTTGGTTAAGAGAGGACAGAATCACCAATATGGTCACTGTAAACTTCACATGGATAAAAAAGTAACATTTTTGTCTCGGACACCCTGTAAGGATAGGGGTTTGAGAAAAGGGCAAGAGGAAGATGAACAGAGAGATACCAAGAAAATAATTAGAAAATACCAAAGACATGACAGATGTGTGTTTAAGAGCATATCTCAGTTGTGGGGCCAGTTGTTTTCACAGTTTATAGACACCTGACAGGGAATTCTCAGAAGGGAATGTTAACCTAGAGAGAACACCATGCTCAAAAGGCTATTGGGTATTTGGATCAGAGATAGTTCTATTTTGTCAATTTAAGGCTCAATCAGGCTAAGCTCAGCTGAGATGCATGAACACATAGTTATGACCTTAGGGCTCTAGATGAATCAGCCTTATCAGCCAGGCAGGTCATGGGCTAGTTAATTGTATGTTTTGATTGAAATTGCATTTTATCTCAGTAGTTACTATTAAGCTGTTAAAACATTTTAAGTGGCTACATTCATACACAGCTAGAAAGTTAATAAATATCACTCTCTTTAAAAATTTGCAGAAAATAGTAATGCATTATCTGTGTGTCTTCATCCTAGAATCACTCTTCCCCATGCTTGGCTTTGATATGAAAAGAGCTTAGATTATGTGCACTGCATCTTCCTTAGGGCTTAAATATGAATCATATTCAGAGAAAAGGAAGAGAGAAATGAAATTTAAATGGATATTTTCTTAATATATGTGAAACTGATGTGAATGTTTTCTTTTTCTTTTCTCTAAAAATGGTTATTATCATAGTTTTTTATCTCCAAAGATGTTGAATCTCCTCTGTTCTTTAAAGGTCTCATTGTTTCATAGCTTATTTTTTATTAAGAAAATATTGCTTGCCTAAATACCCAACAAAGGTATTCAGTGTAAAAACATATTTTACCTAATTTAATCCATTGATTTATCACAGCAGCTGGCAGACCTGTTAAAGATACAATTATAGACTGAGAGATTTACTTTTATAAATCAGCATGTGAAAGGGGTTGGAAGTTTAGTAGGGACTGGGGTAAATTCAAAGAGAACAGATTAGGCACTAGTGATTAGAAGCGATTAGGTCACTGGGCACTGGGGTTGTTGTTACCTCAGGCATTTTAAGGTCAGAAGAATCATACCGGTCTTCTTACTGATCTCTTGTATTAACTGTTGTATAGTTTTTTTGATAATTTCAACAAGATTACATGTAGATTACACTAAGGTTTTTGGCTTGTTTGGGCGATGAGAATGCAATTTTTGATTTAGGTAATAATGATTAACACAGTGTTAAAAATCTGAAGCTTATATCAAGTCAGAATTCTCTAACTCCTAGTAATTGGATTTTGTTTTGCTTTTGTCTGCTAAATTAAATAACTCAATTATACATTAGTATGTCATAGGATTGTGATTAAGTTTCTTCTGTCTTAATTGCAACAAATTATATAGTGATTTCCTTGCATTTCTTATTAACAAGTCCACTAATCAGACCACAAAATACTCTAGAGACAGTTTTCAGATACTTATTAAACATATTCTTATCCCTTCTCTAATGTTGCTTTTGATCTCTCCTGCTCCCTCTCTCCAGTGCTTTACAGTGTCACAAACAGAATAGGTCTTAACATTGTGATAAAGGACTGGAGAGCATTTTATATTTGATATTATGTGAACATAGTTTAACTGAGATATTCTGTCTTCTCTAAATTTCAGTTACACAGCAATTGAATTACAAAAACCTTTCATCAGTGACCCTGGCTGTTCGCTGTGTTTATAATGCCTAATTCTATACACCTTTCAAGTACTTTTCAATGCCATATAAATAGACATTACCCTTCTTCATTACTGAATATTCTCCTATTTTTTGACTTTTTAAAACTCTCAACTTCATATAAAAAGGTGTAGTTCTATAGTCAAGTATGCAACAATGCCTCTTCCCACAAAAATGTTCAGCTTATAACTTTTGCACCAATATCATGGCAACTTATCATTTCTTTCCCAGTTATGTGCAGAATGGTAGTTGGAAAGTCAGCAGAAAAGAGAGCAAAGATTTTGGAAAGTGTCTTTTGATTTCTGATCCTCTGAAATTTTTTCCTAAGCATTATTTTCATGTGTTTTGGCCAACTAACAGAGAAACAGAAACAAGACTTTTCTCAGCTGGATTCAAAGGCAAGTCTGAATTCAAAAGAATTTCAATAAATGAAATAAAATACTGTAGCATAACTCAGATGATCTATCCGAAAATGCCTCTGATAAAAATAGCCCTTTTCCCAGGCTTTAATGTCTTGCAATCAAGTTTTAGTCTGGGAATATCCTCAAATGGGAAGAAATTAAAAGAATATTTAATGCTCCCTTCTCAGATATGCTAAACTTTCTTATTTCCTTGCTGGATTATCCCAACTACAAAACTTTGTTTTTCTATTTTTCCCTTTTTTCCTTTCCCCATAACAAGAAAGCTCATCAGGTGTTCTGCAATCTGTGTAGATCTTATTCTGTATCTATCTCTCTGAAGAAGAAAATAAATGCAGCCTTTCATTACGTACACACAGAAAAAAAATAGGATCTAGGTTGAATAATTTGTCTTCCACTAAAATATAGAACAGATTTGATTATGCCTTGTAACTCTTCCATATATTTGATTCTCACTTAATGTGAGTAATGTAATCATATTTTGACAGTGAAATACATTAACATGCAATGTTATGTTCAACTTCTGATCTTTTTTTTTATTAAAAGATTTCTCATCCAGAAAATACTATTAAACAAAATCTAGGATTCATTTATCTGTACGTGGGTTGATCTGAATTATTTATTGTGAATGAAAATAGTTTTCTTTATCTAGCATCCATGTTTGGTCAAAAATGCAGTCTGTTAATGACACTGGTGACAGCTTTGATAAGAGATCACTCTCAGTGTAAACCAGTGATGAGAAAAAAAAAATCAGATCCTAGTAGGCCATTTACTCCCTCACCCACCAATGAAGAATTGTTGAATACTTTATATTTCCAAGCATTTTGACCAGTCCAATTTTAATTATTCAGTGATTGGCTACCCATTATTTTCTTTGCTAGACACACATAGCTAAACAGTATTCCCAGGCATGGCTTTATTTCTTTCTTTGTATTTCTGTCATTGTTTCTTGTTACACCTCTCTGAGACAATCATTAGACTCTTATGCCCTCTTTTAACCTACTTTATATTTGCCTGGTTTTCTTGCATGAGGTGCTCATCCTTCTGCCTTATATTCTTCAGGTAAACAGAATTTAAAAATGCAAAGCAGTAATTCCAGCTCAGTAAGAATAGAGAGAATTCTGACTTTCATGCCTTCAGTGGGATGAAAAGTATCAACTATTCTGTGTGTATGGCTGTGCTGAGTTTTCATGGTCAATTTTTGATAATTGGACAGACATAGTGAGAAGCTGCTGGAAGCTTCCCCTATGTCTAACAGAGCCAATGCCAGGTGACTCTGAGATGGACTGGCTGCAGGCCAAGGATGAGCCCATCAGAGAGGATGGCTGAACCTCTGGGATGATTTTATCTAGGAAGCAGAAAAGGACCTGTGCAAACATAGCTAAAAGAGGAGTTAGACTATGTGAAAGAAGCAACTGTAGATTCCAAGGTCAGTGAGGATGGAGGGGCAGAAGAGAGGAGAGTCCTCTGCAGCCAGCAGTGAAGACTATGGTGAAGCAACTGCTCCTCTGCATGCCATGGAGGTTCATTCACAGGGGTACAGATATCCACCTGCAAACCCTGGAGGAGCCCCTGTTGGAACAGGTGGATGCACCAAAAAGAGGCCTGAGAAAACATGGGAAGCCTGTGCTGGAACAGAGTCCTGGCAGGACTTGTGGACCCACGGCCCTAACTGGAGCAGTCTGTTGCTGAAGAGCTGCATATCTGCACTTAGTAAAGGATTCACACCAGAGAAGTTCATGGAGAACTCTCTCTATGGGACAAACAACTCAATGGAACAGGGAAAGAGTGTGAGGAGTAGGGAAGCAACAGCAGAAACAAAATGAGACCACAACCCACATTTCATATTCCCATGCGCTGCTATGGAGGAGAAGATTGAGAAAATTGAGCATGAAGTGGATCCCAGAAAGAAGGAAGGGGTGGGGCAAAAGCTTTATATAATTTGTTTTAATTTCTCATTACCTTACTTTGATTTGATTTGCAATAGTTTAAATTAATTTCCTTGTGTCTGTTTTGCCCATGATGGCATTTGGTGAGGGAGATGTCCCTGTCCTTATCTTGATCCATAAATCTTTCATTGTATTTTTCTTCTCCTGTCCAGCTGAGGACAAGTAACAGAGCACTTGTGGCTACCTGGTGTCCAGGCAAGGTCAAGCCCACTGAAATGTTCTTTTAATAATCAGACCCTTCAGATCTTAAGTGTTAACAGTTGACTTCTACACCTAGATCACCTTCATGGCAAACTGCCACAACTTAATTCCAATACTACATCAATATATATTACTTATTCTGAAAATTATCATTATACTACTAGGAGCAGGGATTTGGACTCAAAAATCTTCCAACTTGAGATGTCCTCTGTTCATATGATACATTTATATAACTATACCATTATATGTAGACTTATTTGTTTGTGCTAAGAAACTGCTTTTAATATCACTTAATAATGTTGAAAATAAAAAAAAAACATAAATATGAGTGAAAAATTATCTGTAAGTGGTATAAAGAACTAGAATAAAAGTTGCAAAAGGAAGGTCACAAGTAGTTTACATTAATAACATGTCTAGCTACAAATTAATCCACAAGCCACGTTCATAAGAAAGCCCTGAACTCTTGAGAAAACCACTGGCATAAGATAAGCAAATATGGTACTTAATTTTACTAAAATAGAAAACCAAGTTTGAGGTGTCAGAAAGTCATGAAAACTCGATGACCTGTACATCATTCTGTACGTTCTGGCTCTAGTAAAACAAAATATTGAAAAGGTAAAGAAGATTTGAATGTTAAAAACAGCAGGAATATGCTGCTTCAATTAACAGAAAATGTTTTGTTTATTTTTTTAATTCAGGCCTTTTTCCCCCCAAGTTTTAAAAAAGCAGCTTATAGCTAATATGTTAAAATTTTAATAATATTTGTGATAACACTGGAAGACATGGGAGAAAAAAACCCCCACTGAACACTGGAAATGATTGTTTATTTGGTGTAGTGAAGAAACAAACACTACGGAAGAGATAACAATCAAGAATTTTATGGTCAATAATGGCCATTATTGCACAACTGTTGTGCTTCTCAGAATAATGATCTGGAAGGAGGGAATAGACAGCCTGTAATTGAAAATCACTGATTACCTAAGAGGAAAAAGAGGAGTCAATAGAAAGAACATGAAGAATGTTAAAAACTGCATAGGAAGAAAGTAATATGTCCCTTTGTGCATGCATGTATAAAGGTATACAAAACCACTTGCAATTTCTCTCATAATTTCACTGGCTTTGGTTTTCAATAGTATAAAATGGAACATTGAAATTTGGGTCTCAAAGTAAAGAGTTGAAACAAACTATGATTAAAAATATATGTTCTCCTGACCTTGAGTTTGCTGACTGTTCCACTTGCTCTCACTAACTCTGTTTTTCAATTAATCAGTAACTGTTCTAATGAACTCAAGTCTCTCAGAAAGAGGAAGCTTTTCTAGAACTTCAAGACTTGAGAGGAAATAGAAAATAGAATGCCAGACAGAGGACAATGTAGAGATCCAAAACCAAGTCACAATGTATGCTTTGACTCTTGGGTTTGGGAAGTTACAATAACAAGAGAGTAAAGGACTGGAAATGAGTGTCACATGGAAATGAGTGTCACATGGTGAGCTGGCAATACCAAACAAAATAAAATTGTTGAACAGTTGTTTGGCCAGAACAGGTCTAAATGATTTTGTAGCAGTAGCACAGACACTACCCTGAAGCTGCACAATGGTACTGTACTGAACAATGGGGTAAGACTAAAAATTAGATTACTTGACAGAAGTTTTTCTTTCTCTCAGTGCCATGTACTTTTGCTTTCCATAAAAATGATCTGATGAATGCTCTATGCTATCAAGAATAGAGCATTCCTTATCATCATAAAGGAAAGACTGGTCCCTGAGTACTTTCCCTCCTCTAATATATTGGAAAGGTGACATACTGCATATTCCATGGTGGGATCTACTTGCCTTCTTTTCCATTTCTTTTTGTTTTTTGTCTCACTGACAGAACTCATTGGTTAATTGAGATACTTTACCAAAGTGTTTTTTCCCTGAAACAGCATAAGCATAACACTGAATTACAACATAATGAGTCTCAGTTAGAAAATATTGAAAGAAGAAATCTGAATTAACCATGGACAAGAACTGTCCTTCACCATGGCTGATTAGGATATAACTGATTTATTATGTTTGGCAGTAGGATTCATGTGCTGAGATGCCATTAAAATCTTATGATGTGAGATCTCAGGAGTCAGCACATTAGTCTTATTAATGTTATAACTTCAATAAGCATCAAATGAAAGCAAGGTTTTGAAGTCCAAGTAAAAGTTTTTTCCAAGGTATTCAAAGCTGAAACTTTAAAAAAAAAAAAAAAAACCAAAAAAAAAAACCCAGAATAATATTTTCTGAAACTTTTCTTTATAATTGGGAAAAGTCTGATTATCTTAATATATGTAGCCTTTTGCCTTTAACCAGTTTCTATTGACTACAGATAACTGCAAACTAATATAGAAAGTACTTTTGCATTTATATTCCTGGATAATCCAATGTCAAAATGCATTCTTTACACATCTATTTGAGGATTTTTCTAGTTATCCTTTGGTTCTTGCTACAGTCCCTGGATGACAGTCAAAACTACTGAGTAAGTAGAAAAGCAGACATTAAAAATCTGGAAAAGAATTAGCTACACATTCTTTACTGTGTTTTGTATATACAGGAGGTACAGGTGAGGTGAAGAGAAAGCAGGATAGGCAAATAATAAGAGCCAGAGTGAAAACAACCCCCTTATATTGACAGTATGGGGGGAGCTCACAAATAAAATACTTGTCTACCTTCCTTATGACAGAAAAAAAAGTAGAAAACATTTATTGCTGCTAGAGATAAAACCAACAGACAAGCATGACACAGTTTTGAAACAGTGAATCTCAGAATCCAGTAACTTCAGTGTGTCTCAGGGAGTATAGCAGCAGCAGAGAAACAAAAGCTAACTATGACATGGCTTCTTCACTTAGCATGAAGGAATCTTTTGCCTGGATTAATTTTTTCACTTGTTTAGAAAACTCCCCATAGTTTTAAAATCTGAAAGAAGTCTCATGTATACCTTTTCAATTGAAGTATTCACCCAGATAGTGAATTATGGCTTGTAACTTGTTTCAAGTATTTGTTCATATTTGGTTGTATTTGGTTCACATGAAATAATAGGAAGGCAGGCAGAGAAAAAGAAAGATCTTTGGAAAGGTCATGAGACCTCAAGCAAAAGAGATGTTAAGCTCTGTCCTGAAAAATATTAAGTTATTAAAAGATCAAGTGGTCTGTAAAGCTTCCAAGAAAACTCAGGTTTTTGACCAACACTGAACATTGAAAATGAAGCTGCAGCATGCAAATAAGATTCAAAATCTGTAGTCAAAATATAGTTCAAACACCAACTGTGCTGAATAATTGAATGAAAAACATAATCTCATAGATGTATTTAACATAAATTCATTGCAAGTACTGTTTCTTGGTTTAAACAGTGCACTGTCATCATTATCCATTAACTCCACACACAGTCTTATACTGCTTTATAAATTCAATCCCAAATTTGGAATGCCCTTTATGTCATAATCAATAATCAGCATCAGGGTATTTAACCATAACATGGCTGGCACAATACAATTTCAGAAGGCAGAACAGATTTGAGCACAGACCTGTTTATGGATCTTCAAAAAAGCTCAGTAAATCATCTTTAAGAGAGTTGAGACACCTTTCTTCAAATGTGTAAGCAACCTTTCTGCTGATGATAATTATAACTATTTTCTGTGTTGCCTGGCAATTGTATGTCATAATTACAACAATAGCAAGAACTAGTTTCAAATCAAAAGGGTTCTCACTAACACTATTGGCTGTTCTTTTTTACTATTATTGTATCTACCCTGACACTCTTTTGTGTGTGTTAAATTTAACCTAAAAATCAGGAATAGTTTTTGTTTAAATAATAGTAATTAAAATTATTTTCTCAAGTATTATTTGACCATCTTTATGCCAAATAATTTTTATTTTAATTTTCTGCCTTCTAAAGAAATCTGACATTTGGTAGAACCTGTATTTGGCCACCAAAACAAGAGGCTTAGTCATGCACACCAAAAATTTCAGTTAATATGTCTCTGCTGTATAGTACAAGGTAGAATCCTTTTCTGTCTCAGGTCTAGTGACTAAGAATTTACAGCTATTTAACACAGAATTAAATGAGGCACAAAAACATATCCAAAAGAACTCTTGATTTCTTTCTACACAGGAAATAATCAGGCCTGTAAGGCATCTCCAAAGATGTGCATGTGCCTGAATGAGAAATGAGAGGATGGGCATCTTTGTCAAAGTGTAAAGATGTCACATGTTATTTAAATTATATGACAAGCAAAGACACATTATCACCCAGGAGGTGCTCAGATGAAATACAGGATTCATAGGCTTTAGCCATGTAACTTTATTGTCACATTACATTATTTAGAATTACATGTTCTGCTTTGGATTGGTTTCTTGGTTTGTGGGGTTTGTGGTTTTTATGTTGAAGAGACAGAAAATAAGCTAATTTTGTTTTAAGGAAAAAAAAAACCCTTTGAAAAAACATCTCTATGAAATAAAGAATTCTTTAAAAATATTTTCATGTGTATGATACTTCTTTACTTCCATATATTAATGTATGTCCTATGCCTCAGCATTGTATGATGTGGTATTTTTTTTCCTATCTCACACTATTTTTTTTGTTTTCTATCTCATGAAAGTCAGATATAACACACAGTTATAACACTCAGTTGTAACCTGGGGCTGTCTCTGGTCAGAAGAAATAATCTGTTTGGTCTGAGTTTCAGTTTTATGTTTCTCACTGACTCTTGGAAAATACTGTTCTGGATTTTTAAATTTAAAATTACTTATGTTTCAGGATGAAATACATATACAACATGGAAGAAAACCCCAACAAAGCAAACCCAGCTTTTACTAGGTGATCAGCAAAATGTAAAACATATTCCTCCAGGCAATTATTTTTTAGAAATATGCAGAAAAATTAAAAAAAAAAAATTGACTGAAAGAAAAATATTGTAAAATCTGTTCTTTCTGAAAATTGGTTTCTTACATGGCTGTAACCTAGCACCCATTAGACTAGTGCTCATAAAGAGCTTGCTGTCTTTTGCTGTTCATTAATAAGCATCTTTCTATTTCTATTACTTTGTTTAATTTTGAATGTCTGTCTTCAAACAGTGCTATATTTTATCTCTTTTCTGTACTGAAAAAACAAAGGATGACAATAAAAACTGTTTTTTTAATTTTATTTTTAGATTTTCTCAGGCATAAATAATCAAATCTGAAAACTCAGAAATTTTCATCTGGAATTTTCTTGTTCTTTATATTTTTATAATTCCACGTAATCCTTTCCAACATAGTTATTCACAGAAAACCAACTCATTATAATGAATTAGATTTTCAAAAGTAGAGCAGGTGAATTTTTGCACTCTTATTCTGAGAAACATGTTCTTAATTTCTGACACAACAGATATACATAAATGGATTTTTTTGGAAATGGGACTCATGGAGACCGAACAGTTGCAGGGAGCAGGGCAGGCTCCTAAGGCAGCCCCAGCCAAGGCACAAGGCTCCTGCCTGGGGACAGGGCAGGTTGAGGCCACTGTTGGGGTCCTGATCAGGTCCAGTGAGAGAGGAATTGGTGTCAGACACAAACCTGGGATAACTGAGCTGAGGGGATGGGCTGAAACCCGGCCTGGATGCCAGCGTGTGGGTGAGGATCAGCATCAGTCAGTCCCAGGGCCGGGTGGGATCAGACTGTAACATGGCAGGAGCTGCATCCCAGTTCCATGCACCTGGAATCAAGGCCAGGACCCTGGCAGGACATATACTGTGAAAGGCAAAGCCCTCCAGCTACTCCAACCGGGCTAGTGTCAAGTGTCTTCCACTTTCTAAAGCTTTGCTAAACAAGTACTAAATGTTTCTTCTATGCCTGTGGCATGGCCCACACCCTGTCATGCTGTGACCTGGATTAGAGTGACCTAACAGAAAAGCTGAGGAACACAGATGCCAAAATCAGGACACATAATTATCTTCTTACCAAGTTAGCTCTAGCAGCATGGGGGGATTCTGCATGAACCCTTTGAATGACTGCATTTGCCATCTGCTATTCCCTTGCAAGACTTTGTGCTTCTGCTCAGCACTCTTCCATGCACGCAAGCAGCATCCGGCTACCTTCAACCACGCACAGAAATGGTGTGGGCTACTCCTCTGTAAAAGTGTCTCTCTGTGGAAATATAGCACCAGCATGAGATACTCATGAGCAGTTGTTATTGAAATTGGTAAAAAAGCTCTATTCTGAGTTTTCAGTGTACAGAAATCACTGATGTTTTGTGAACAAGATTTCGTGTACATTTAAACTGGTGAGGGAAATTATATTTGTCTATTAACATAATTCTACCCGGTCTTTGGAACATTATTTGAGGTACTTTTCAAAGAGGTGTTAGTCTGCTTATGGTTTCTGATCTGTCAGCTTTTATAAATGAAGAAACCTAAAGTTTGAAGACTCTGTGTTGATCTGAAGACTGAATACAGTAAAAGAAGCCTCTCTGCTCCCTTGACAAGGCATACACTTGGATGGGATTGGTTTACTGAAGCACAGATCAACATTCTGACTTTTCAGAATGTATTAAAAAGGAATCAAACCTCAGGGCAATTATAAACATGCAACAGTAGTTCCCTGCTGCCTTTCAAACGATAATTTTTCCCTGTCAGGAAAAAAAGAAAAACAGAAATAACCTACATAGAAAATATCTTTCGTACTTTTAAAGATTTTTTTTATTACAGAGAATAATTTTTAAAACTAAAAATTATTCAGTAGCTTGCTGAGTTTCCTCTTATACAATACACAGGCTGATTGTAATATATATCATAATGTATTATTTCAATATAAAGTTTATATTTGAAAACTTATAAAACATATTTTTATGTAGTTTTTTTCCCCCAGGGCTGATTTCTTAATCTGTTTTTTCTCCTCCCAGAAATCTTGCTTGCATATTCAGATGTTAAAAATAACTTCATAGCAACTGACTCCTCTTTACATCCTGTGCAAGACCACTCTGGAAACCATTACTGTCAACATTCCTACAGTCTTGTCAACAACTAACTGATCTCAGCTGCTGAGGAAGCCATCTAGAGCAGCTCAATTATTAGAATATGCATGTTAACGCTGTGGATTTTTATAAATAGAAATAGAAAACTACAAGGTAGAAGTCAAAAAATATTTTCAAGATATGGTTACATTTAATGTAGAAGAGAAACTAGCAAGCTCTAAAATATTACTGTGAAAAAATGTATTTTCCAGTGTAGAATGATACCATAAGTTATTATTTAATTTTGAAACACAATAAATAAATTTTTTTAATAGATTAAGCAATATTTTACTGACAGTTTCTAAGTCAAACAGCAAAAATATAACAGCTTCCAAATGTTTTTTAATAAAGTTATTATGTGAACTTAAATATATTGGCACTACTTTTCTTTACCATTAATAATAATGACAACAACAGCAAGAAAAATAAACATATCTAGGGATATAATTTTGCAATTAGTTCTTTGCCCTTTTAATGAAAGATGACATTTGAGATATGATTTTAGTAGGTTTTCTCTAAAGTTCAGACTTTCCACTTTACAAAATTTAAGCAAACAAAACACTTTTAAAGGCAAGTTGCCTTCATGCCTTTATCCTGCAGCAACATTCTTCACTTCATCTGATTTACTGCTAGATTTTAATAGCAGAGTCTCTGTGTCAAAGAGGAATTTAATAGAATTAAATTATTATTAAATAAATGGCGTAAATATACTGTTAATTAAAACAGAATCAAATTAACAATGTTTTTCTCAACTGTCACTTCGATTTAATTTTTGGGGAGGTTGCATATTCATGTTATTAAACTAAATAGCTGTCTCCTATCATATAGGCTGTAAATCACCTTGATCTTGTTTCACTTGTTTTTCTGAGGTCTGCACTGGGAATGCAAGGAGAAATAAGTTTTATGCATATAATGTGTTTGTTACAACTAAATTTGCCTTCAAAACCAAATGTGCACTTTTATAGGAAATGTGGATACATGAAAAGGAAATGGGATCTTTAAAATTCTGGTAGTCTGGACAAGTCAAAATTCATTAATTAGTTTTTATTATTCTAGAAGTTAATTGTAAACTTCTGTCCCTCTCATTGCAAAATGTTTGCACTACTTCCACATTTTTTCACATTAAAAAAAAAGAAAGGCAACACAACTTTTTTTTCTTGTAAATTATATTTTAATATGATGTAGATGTGCATAACTGTTTTTGGTTTTTTTTTGCCTCCACCCTTCATAGGGTAAAATTCTCTAGAAATTATGGAAAACTAAGCTCTGAGTCTGCTGAATAACTGAGCACATAGTCAGTAAAAAAGTGAGTTTTGTGACTTTGGTTATGCAGACAATGCAACTTCCACTGGAAGATGAAATGTGATTCAAAATAATCTTTCCACCTTGCACATTTTCACTTCAAATAGTGACTGCTGTAAATTTCTGCCTGCATAATGGAATGGGAAATTTAATTTTCCTACTAATTCTTAAAACTGAAGTTAGCACTTAACAGAGGTTTTCCTGACTAAACAATTCAGTGGCTACAGTACTTTATTATTAAAAATATATCGTTACAATTAAAAATATATCTTTACAATTAAATCCATAGTTCTGAATATTTTTGTATCACCTTGCTTTCTTAGAGTTATTATTTGAATCTGGTATAGATTCAAGTAATTTTTAATATATTTACATGTAATGTATGGACGAAAATGAAATTAATATCTAATCTAACGATGTCTGTGGTGAATTTGTCATGGATAAACTAGCACAGTTGCACAGCTATTCTATAATCAGGAAAAAAAAATATGTCTGGAATAGGATGCGACATATCCACAGTAATAATGAATTACCAAAATGGGATATAAAAATGATTATGCATTGAACTATGTGACTCTGTTTTTTCCAGTGGGAGATACCTAACCAAAGCATAAATATAATGATGCTTTAAGATTGAGCGAAGTATCAGCCTGATTTAAAGTAAATGTATGTTTGAAATGTAGGTGTATATTAATAATTCCATGTGGTAAATCTGAACTAATAAACCTAGTTTATTATTTTCCTTCAGGGGAAGACTTTGTGCAAGAAGACAAATCCAGCAATTAATCTACTGGCCTCTACCTGTTATAGCAGTTGGGTCTGTTATGAGAAGAAAATACAAGGAGTCTGTAAATAGACTCATTTGATTCAGTATTTTGCTTTGCAGTTATACTCAGTTTGCAACATGCTACTCTGTCTATTCTTAATATCATTTTGTAGTACTATCCTAGACATGAATAATATAGGACATTAAAGTCCTTTTACAATGGAAAATCCAGATTATCATATCTATTTAGGGTCCATAACAAAAATGGGAAATCACGTACGTGTTATTTTGACAAAATTATCATAAGGAATATCAAAAGTGTCAATTTATTTCTAAATAAACAGAGTGACAGCTTATCTGTAGAGATAATAATATATTATTGGTCTACTTAAATTATAGAGATTTTAATAAAATTTTAAAAGCTATAGTAAGAAAAATACAGGGGATTCCCAGTTTCAACACACAGTTCGAATGAGGTTAGGATAAACCTCTTCAATAACAGAGTTAAAACTGTAAAGAAAAATAAAAAACACTAGAAAATAGCCCAAACAAATGAAAAAGAGATCTATTTATTTTAACCCCCTTTTTCCTTGTATTATGGTCACTTATCCAGTGTCCTTTTGAATCCCCATGTTAACATGTTTTTTAAAACAAAGATGAGAGGTTAAAACCTGGTCAAAATATCTCAGTACATGACAAATCCTAAGAGTTCATGCAACCCAGTATGGGCAGGTTAGTACAATGTCTGGAGCACTTTTGTAGGAGTGGGACAAAAAATCACATTTAGTGGCTATGCTGGGAAAGATCTGTGGAGTCTTTTCTTCTCAAGATAATAAACTAAGATGATGACAAAGTGAGATTTCAGGTGAGATTCAAAGAGGGATGAGGGAAGTGTATTATTCTGTGAGTAGAAATGTGACATATTGTGGCCGGTGGCGTGGGCCGGACAGCTGACCACAGGGACGGCCGGCGGCTCGGCGGCTTGTTCTGAGAGCTTCCTCTTCGTTAAGTCAGCTTCAGCTAGGGACTTCTTCTCCCCTCGCCGGGAGCCGGGCTTCCCTGGGATGGTGGCCGCTGTCCTAAAAGCTGGAGAGGTGCTGAGAGAGAGAGTGTTCCTTCGCCCGGAGCCCAAACCAGACACAAGACACGAGGGTCCGCTCTGCTTGGGCTCAGGGGCAAAAGACCCGGAATCGCCCAACATTCAGACTTTTATTCTGAGGGTTACAACTTATCTCATAACGGTACAGGGGAGGACACGGAGAAGGGTCGAAGGTCAGGATGCAGTCAGGAAGGAGGAAGGGAGGAAAGAGTGAGACACAAGATACTATTGTTAACTCAGGGGGAGGCGGGGGGAGTTCGACTCCCCTTCCAAGGCCAAACTTAACTCTACTTTCAGAGGGGCCTCACTTTCTAGGCCCCCAGAAATTCTTCAGGGGGTATGTCATTCTCTGAGCTTGAACCACCGCTACAACATATCAGTAGTTATTTCACAATTGAGTTAAAATGCAAATACAAATTTAGTCTTGATGGAGTCTTCATTTTATACAATTTTAGTCAGGGCTGGCCAAATGTACATCCTTCCCCATGCCCCAAATCATTCATTCATGCACATTATCTCTTGTTAACTTGAGTCTCAAGATCAACACTTTTCACAAAAATGTAAAAGTGTTTCTGACTATAATATATTTTTTTGTGTTTAAACTGATATCACATATGTCGGGTAAATGCCTATGTTTGCATATGTATGTGCTTGTTCTTGATATCACTTTTTGCCAGTTGCACACTTAAAGATGACTGCAGTCTTGAGCTGCATGTATTTTGATGTCATGACTGCTCTTAATGGGTTTTTCATGTGCCCAGTAGAATATACTCTGCCTCACTGACAGCTGCATGCACATGTACAATCTATTTTTTTGCATCTTATTTATTCAGGTAATTTTTTTGCGTAATGCAAATCAGCTATTGACCAGAAGGGATGCACCTGAAATAATGAGGTAATGAAGTCTCAAAGGAGAGAGCTTCTTCAGAAAAGGAGGAAGATTTTCAAATAATTTCACTCTAACCATCTACATGTACATTCTCTGGGAAGATATCTTGCACTGAATTGAAAATAAAATATGTTACAGGCACTGTGCCTCTGGAAAGATGTACAAAACTGTAAAGAGACAAAAGATGAACTATGAGTGTATACTCATAGTGAACTATGAGTGTATACTCATGAGTGAACTACCAAACTAAAGGTAGGACAATCTTGCCAGACCTTCACTGCCCACCCTGAGGATATTGCTTTTATGAAGGAGGATATGCTATGTTTAATCAGGCTTCTGAATATACTGTGTTTGTTGTTGCCAAATAAAAAATCACCATCAGTGTCACACACAGTATTTCTGGCTCTGTCAAGATGTGTTTGTTTCTGAGTCATGGTTATATACTGTGGTGCAAAGCTGCCATTTAAAAGATTTTACCTTAATGTGATATAAAAAGCCATGGAGTTCCTTGAGGGTTAATAACTCCTTCTCATATATGTTATTACAGTGCGGATTATTATAATAAAATTTTAAAAAATGAGAAAAAATTTATATATCTGTGATTTCCTTATCCACCTTGAGCAGTTAAAGACCTAAGCAAATGACAAAAGTCATCTAATGACAATCTCTGTCACAAAACATCTTCTTGTTGAAGTGTAGCTAACCAAGGATAATTACACAATTTTTCAGGAACTGCACACCAGCATGAGCAGAGAAAGACCATGCGGTAAATGGGTACTCATAGTTCAACTTTGGAAGAACAGAGAAGCTTCCCTGAGATGTGATTTGAAAGGGCACTACAAGCTGATGAAGAAAGAATGGAGGGAAAAGCATTTTTTAGTAAGAAGTAAAATGGTTGTATTAAATTCTGCTTAGTCATTTGTTTCAGTGTGTTTAGGTATCTGTTTAATGAGTTGTGCTCAATTTTAAATTTTTTTGCATTATATTAAGCATGGTGCTAAACAGATTACTGGAATCTTTATTAAGCTTATTTTTTTTATTAAGTGTGTGTGTGATATGTTAGCGGCAGTAGGGGGGAAAATTTTCATGTCAAGATCTAAAGATAATGTCATGAGGCCTTTGTCATTTAGGATTGTAGAGAGACATGATATATTAAGTTTATGTAAAATTTCTTTTTTTGCAATATGCCTTTGATCAAAATTAGGTAAAATTCATAAAAAAATTCTGTGGGCAAGACATTTCCTAGTAGCTTCATAGCAAAATTTAACTTATAGGGTTAACTTATAGTCAATGTTTTTGCTGCTAGAAGCATTTGGGGATCTGAAGAGAATGCTGGCTTTATTTAGCTTTTTAGAAAGTTCTAACGTTCTTCTGTGAATTTAAAGGAAACCACAGAGCTTGATCTGAAGTGATCCAGATGGGGTTTCCTCAGAGATTTAGAGATGAACTAAAGTCCAAATAGAACCTGAATTCTCAGGTCTTTCAGATGCCAAACATCAAAGGAAAAAGCTTAGGTTACAGATATTCAGGCTTACAAGTAGCCAGTGGTGTAGAAGTTTAAGGAAGTTGTTGAAACATTTTGAAATATGAAAAAAAAAGTGCATTGCACTAAATGCCAGAGGAATGACCCTTTAAACATGAAAAGCTACTTTTGATGAGATAATAGAACGTTTTGACTGCAGACAGTCTTTTTCTTGGCTATAGATCCAAAGTTTCTGAAAGCTTTGATGATAAAGCAGATTTGTTAAACTCTATTTGATATAGTTTTTATTACAGACCTAACTTATTATAGACCTAACATCATTTTAGCATACTTCAGAATTTGAAAAAAGATTCTGGATTTTGCTTTAGGACAGATCCAAAATGTGACACAAAGAAATTAATTGATGTAACATGTTAAGTTTCAAAGTAGTTATTTTCTTATAAAAATGTTTGAGATTTAAGTCTAATATGTTGTCTTAGAAGTTGAGTTAGAAATAAGAAAGTTGTTTTTATATGCTCCAGAAGCAAAATGCCCACTGGTGCCTTTTTTATTCCATCAGAGGGTTTTCTAAGAACTTTAAAGTCTTCAGAAATATAGATACATAGTTCTTTATGAACTCAGTTTTAGATGTGTGTAATCACCTTTTTCTTATTTCTGAAATGTGGCTAATCCACAAAGCATATTCAAAGCATGCCTAAAGAGAGTTAGACCTCTTTCAATTTGTCTCCAAATGCTTATTCTGTGCAGTTATAGTCTGATAAATCAGGTGAAACAACGCTGGAACCATGATCACCAAAACTCCTCTCTGTCGTTCAGTAGCAAAAACCCTTCTGGTCAGGCATCTACTCACAGAAAATGTGTGAAGACTGGTAAGGACTCACAGCACCAGCACTCCCATAAAGCCTGAAGAGACTAAAGTTGGGGTGGCAGAGTCCACCTTGTAAGCTACCAAGGAGGCGAAGGGTCCCAAAACAGCAGAGGCACACTGGTGGGAATATTCTGAAATACCCCTAAGAATTAAGTGGTTTCTCTCCAGGCTATCTCACCTTGGTATGTTAATCATCCTGTGTTCATTGGCCTTGACCTGTTCCCTCACTCCACCCCTCCCCTCTCCCCATTAGTGGTCACTGTATCCCCCTGCCCTCTCTCTGTCCCTGTCCCCCTGACCATTGGCCGAGTGTCCCTATTACAAGGGACACTTGGGGCTCATTCATTCTCTTTCGCCCATGGAACCCTCTGGAATAACTGTTTCTGGAACTCTGTGTCTGAGCGCTCTGGGATTCTCAATCTCTGGTAATTCATGAGCTGTCCAAGCAAGGGGATGAGTGTGTGCACTGCCAGCCACTGGCAGGGGTAGGAAAGGTTTGTATGCACAGAACCCTGCAGTTCTGGCCAGAGTGATCTCTCAGTGCCATAGAGACACTTCTGGTAAACACAGAGACCTCATCCTGCCCACACCACCCACAGTGTTAGTGCACAGAGCAGTGGAGCTTGCATGTGCCCTTCTTGTCACAGCCCCTGGCCAGTTCTTTGGAGCTTATCAAGGCTTAGGACTGTAGAAACCCTTCTCACATCTGGGCATGTTAGATAGCTGGGGTTATAGCTCGTGAGAATTTCTGAGAAGGAATGGATTACACAGAGAATGGTAGCAACAGCCCAAATTTATTTTCAGGGTTGGTTGGGAGATTCTCTGGGGGTTTTGTGTTTTGTTTTGTTGAAGGTTTGGGGGGGTTTTGATGGGTTGAGTTTTGTTGTGGGTTTTTTTGCATTCTCTCTCACTTTAAATGACAATGTGGATATTTTCTAAAATTCCAAACTTCATAGAATCTTCTAGCAGAACTCCATTTTAAATACCGTGGAAAGCTATTTCCTTCTTAGGTCATGTGAAAACACATACATTAAACACACATAATCTTTATTAATATAATAATAATTTTTGTATAATAATAATAATTTTAAAAATCTCTGACCTATAACTGAGAAAATATCATTATCTTTTTTTCCCTATGAAAGTGAAATATGCTAAATGACACAGAAAAAAGAAATCCAGACAAAATTTAGCAGTTCCCAGTTGAACCTGATTTTAATTTACAGTGACACACAAGCAATGTCCTTTGAAAGGAGAAGGAGAGGAAAATTTATTTTCACCTAATTAGCCCACCTAAAAATAAATTGTTAAAATTAATCCCTTTCAAATTATTTTCAAGCTTTTATGGAGGCGTTTCACATTAAAGTACATCAACAGAAAAAATAAATAGCCAGGACCACAGACAAGGAAAATCCTGCTGTCTTTATCAACCTACGAGTAAACAATAGAATTTTGGTAAATGAACACAAGTTCTCATGGGTTCCATCATGTACCATTTCATTTGAATTTGCTATACTTCAGTAGTCCCTCTATAGTCTGCAGTTCTCCCTTCATTTATTAAACATGGCATACATCCAGCACCCTAAATTAAGAATTAAAGTAAAATATCTGTAGAGACTATTCTTTGTCAGGACACTAAATTATTTGTATGGAATAATAACAAATAACAAATAATTTGAAAATTCTAAATATGTAATTAATGACATTATTGTAGATAAAATTCTGTTTTATAGAATCCAGTAATTTGTATTGGCTTTCTTTCTGAGTGATTCAGAGATAGTAAGGAGAAAACTAATTTAAAACTACCTTTGTGGATTTCTTTTTCTGGGATCATGCAGCAAATTGCTTAACATATAAAGAATTATAAAACACTTTCTCAATGGTTTTAGCAATTGTCTTTCAGGAAAGAGTTCATCAAGGTGATTCCTGAAGCTTTATTCTGAGGATCTTGTTCCATCTTTGAATGTGGAGCAGGATGCCATTATGTCTTGAATCCTCTTTTGCCTGAAAATTCACTATCACAGTACACTCTCAACAGATTTTCATTTTTGTGTGGCTTGTTTCTTTTACGACATTTTTCATTTTCAAAGAATGCAAAAGGCTCTTGTTTAAAATAGAAATACAGACTTTTTCAAGTCAAAAACAGGTATATTTTAGAATTTATTTTAAGCATTTTCATAGTGGCCAAATTCCAAATATGACAATTTTATGGAGTTTAGAGACATTGCTAAAATTCCTACTGTAGAAAACTTCAGAATCAAAGTATGGATGGAAATGTTCTTTGACATATCTTCAATGGAATTTCAGTTGCTTATCTTCTGAGCATACTCCATGTTTTAAATTACATTTTTAGTTCATTGACGTTTCAGCACAATGATGCAGGTCACTTCTACTCTTCTCTTCTTAAATCTGAAATAAAGATAAACTTTATTCACTGTAAGTCATTTCACATTGAGAAAAGGTCTATCTTTATTTCTTCTGTAAGATATTCCAGTAAGAAATTAGTCGGGTCAAAAAGTGCTAGTCTTATTTCACTTTTATGATTGAAAACATAGAATCTACTCCCTCAAAAATAAATGAATTTTTTTTCTTTAAGTCTCTCCTCCCAGTAATGAAGCGGAATTTGAGATAGATTTTGCTAATACCCATGCTGAACATTATAACAGGAAAAGCTGAATAATCAATGCAACATTTAAGGTTGCATGAATTTTTCATGCATGATTGATGATAATGTTGGGTAAAAAACAGGTGGTGCAACAAATTCTCAGGCAACTGGAAAGTCTAGACAGCTTAGTGGTCTGAAAACTTTTAAAGAAAAGCTCTTCTTACCTTGTTTTCCTTGCAAAAATTGCAAGGAAATGTGAAATCCACTTTTTTTATCTATGAGTTTTCAATCAATTCCATTAATTATGGTATCACATTTTGCAAGAATACATACCATCACGTGTAATAGAATGTATTAAAAATGAACAGAAAAAACTGTCTTGTGACTTATCCATTTGTTAAAGTATATCCCTGGAAAGGTGAGTTACATAATAGGACTGTTGGATAGGGTCTTGTTTGCCCCTTCTTTTTTGTCAATGAAACAGATCAGGAATAAATAAAATGCAAGTTATTGTATTAGAATTTCCTTTGGTGATACAGGAGCCTACTGGGAATTTCTGTGACATTCTCAGTGCTTGTCTTTCTCTCACAAGGAATGATTTCTTTTCAGTCCCTGAGTGAAAGTGTCTGAGTAACTGACTTAAAGCTTGATTATTTTACTTATTTATTTTAATGCATGAATCAAAATAGTAAAGGGAAAATACAGAGGAAGATTATTATTGTAAATACATTTCAAACCCAGGCTGCAACTATCTACCATTAGGATAAAAGAGCTTTCCTAAATGCATGATACTGAGTTATTTAATGCTTGTGTACGTAGACAGTAAAGGCGGAAAAGTCTGGTTAGGGTCATAGTTTTATTTTCAAATCTGATAAACAACTCTATTCTGGGAACTGGATTATGATGAATCAACTCACTTTGTGTGGGTCAGGAGATTGCTATCAGACATAATTGAAGGGGTTTAGTTAAAAGAAAAATACTGTCAGTTTTTAGAAGTCCAACCCCACTCACAACATAAATGTGTCAAATTTGAGACAGAGAGCATCTATGCTGGTCTAGTCTCCTGTGGAATTTCTGGTCTTGTGCAGCAGATGTAAATTCTGGCAAGAAGTATGGCCAATTCCCTGTCTTGCTACACTAGTCATATTTGATGCTGCTTTCCATAATTCTGTGCTTCATTTCTTATTTTTATTCTCTTAGAAATAACCTTGAGTTTATCCACTGTCAGTTTGTATTACTTTGTTGTCTTCATTTTCCTTTAGCTCTGTTTTCATCCCTAGTTTAATTATAGAAAGAAACCTAAATTTCTTTTCAACTTTAACATTATTCAACATAAGGAATAATTTTAGACGTTTTTTTTAATGAAAAAGCCTTTCTTTACCCTGCATTTTTACAGGTTTTTTCTGCACTTTCTCTGAATCAAATATATGTTTCTTAAATATTGGCTAAACAGCAGTCCATATTACACAGATGAATTGCAATTAATGCTTTTTACATTGACAGTAATATTACTTTATGTCTATGTTGTGTTTACTATATCCAGACATTAAATTTGTTTACTTTCATAGCTTTATCAGGCTGGTACTTTACAACCACCTTATCATTAGTTCATAAACCCTGGTCTTATTTCTCCTCTGTTTCAATCCAATGAGTCCCCTGTTTTAATTAACATCAATAAAAGGACTAGGAATTGTTCCACTGTATTTCATTCTTCTTTTCCCATCCCTAAAGGTTATTCATCCCTTCATGAGTAATATTCCAATTCTCTCATATCTTGTTCATTCCTTTTAATTTTAAGCTATTAATTTTCATTCTTCTTCCATCAAGAATGCTAAAAATTTTTTTATATTAATATGAGTGATCCTAAGACAGATTCTTTAGGAGTTCACCATGTTGTTAATTACCTAGGATTATAATAACATGATGACTAAATCAATAGATTCATAATGATCGCCTTCTAAAAATCTCAGTATCTTGTTAGTACATTTATTTTAGTGTTATGGAAAGGAGGTTATGCTGCTATCTCTGAAATACAGTTAAACATAGCATAGTTCCACAAGTATGCTTCTATTTCCATTAGCTTTAATACTTTTGTCCTGTGTTCAAAATTATCTTATTTTCTGATACTTGAATGTAGAATTTATGTAATTTTTAGGCTATACCTATCTGCAATCTCAATGCTCTCTGTGACACAACAGCATACATTTCTCATAATATTTAAAGTTTCTAAATCCTATTCCTCTTACTTTAATTAAACTTTGTAAGATATATTTTGAAAGACCTTATGAAACACTTAAATGATAGTCTCATTTTCTACATTGTTTGATAAAATTCAAAGTCAGTAATTTTTGCAAGTTAAGAAACTGGCCCAGATATAAACCTCACAGTGAAATTCTATATCAAGCTCAAGCAGACCCTGCTATGTCTGTTTGCTTGATCCTTGTTTGTTACATACATATTGGAAGACACCTGTGTGCCTTCTATGGATGTGGAAAAGAATTCATCGGGCTGTAAAACACAGAAATTTTGTTCTCTATGTGATACTTTGAGATTTGAAGTGGGATATATTAAATTCTATTATAAACACATTATTTTCCTCAATTCAGGGAATTAAAAATAATGTTCCAAGATTTTAACAGATCATAAAACACTTTTTTAGTCATTCTAATATTGGAACAAAAAAAAATACAGTGTTCAACACCCAATTTAAGCACAGCTCTTAATCTACATTAATTATCTGATGCCTGACTATATATTTTAAAAATGAGTCCTAACCCATAAGAAATAAGTAAAGTGAAAAAAAACTTTTCTGGAAAACAAACATGCAAAACTCAAACCTCTAGAATTTCATTAGTTATACAAGGAATTTAAAAAATGCTTGCGCATTTCATTATTATCCATTAGCCAGTAAATTAATTGTCATGGTAATACATAAAATTATCAGATCCTACTAATTTTTTCCACTCTGTATTCTAATATTTCATTTTGAGGTTATCTGGGTCAGAAAACTGTTAGAAAAGTGGTTTTTATTGTCTCCATGTGTGATTGATGGCTCATTTTAAATAAGCCAGCAGCACGATTCTGCTAGCAGTGACACAAGATATATCAGAATATTTTAATAATATACACTCTGATATTTTTGCCACTTTGAAAAAGAAAACCAACCTTTAATTTGATTTTTAGCACAGTGCTGAACAGGATAAGAATGTCTTAATTAGGTCATGCCATTAGTATTTTTAATTTCCCTAAAATGCTAGTAAATAACAGTGTGTATAAACAAGCAGCTGAAACTCATACATAAAGTAAGTGGTTTAAACTTGAAATGAGAAAATTTCTTCCTGCTTGTTAAATAAATATGGATGATTGACCAAAGTTAAATTCCTCAGAAAAAAAAGAGAAGATCCAAGACTATTTATTTAATCTTGCTATAATCTTACATATATATGAAGAACTATTACTATTATGGGGCTTTTTTTGGAAGTCTCAAAGATTTAAAACCCATGACACACATAAATATTAGATATGTAAAAAAAATTCTAACTTTTTAGTCCATAGTAATGAAATTTCTATATCATCTATATTGTTAATTATTCAGCAGTATTGTTTTGCAATCTACCTGCTGCTTTCTGAAACACTCTCAAATACTTGAACTGAAAGGGCTTTCTTATGTATGTATGAATCGGTTTTTATGCTTGACTGTAGTATAATTTTAAAATATTAGTTATGGCGCCTTATGCAGCATCCCACGGAAGGGATTTCATCAATTTCTTTAGTTCTCCAGGAAGGTAGGCATGGGAGAAAAAAAAAAAAAGAGAAATCATAACTTCCCAAAAAATAGGAACTCATTTTGTCCCCGGGTTTTGGTGTGCATGAACATATACTTGTATATGTCATTCATTGATTTAGCTCATGACCTTAAGCAGATATTAATGACAGAGTCTTCATATCAAAAAATGTCCCTCCTTTACGCATATTTTTATTGCTGCTGTCATCACAGTTTCTTATGTTACAATAATTCACAAGGGTTGTACACATCATATGTATATAAAAACTCTAATTTTTACTATACAAAGAAAGACAAAACCATGTACATGAGTATACTGCAATATAAAGCATTAGTAATTGCCTTTATGGGTTTTTTTGTTTGAATTTGTGCTTCTTGAAAAATTTTAAAAGACTGTATACTTAATCAAGAATTTTAGGAGCTATAACTCCTGTTTTAAATGATTTAAGTAAAGAAAGTCCCTTAATACTGACTTCAGATGAACAGAATCTAGGATTCTTAATAAAGGTATTTTTGATATTAAGATCTAATAGTCATGTCCTTAGTCATAGGCTACTAATGAGATACCTTAATATTATTCTCTTTACTTAGAGAAAACATAATTTTCAAAGGGACTAAGATTTTTCAGACATTTATAAGAAATAATCTAACCTAGTAATTAAAAGGTGATATTGAGAAAACAATACCTGAAAGACAAATGAACTACAGCAGAACGAACCATGTAACAAAAAAAAAGCTGGATTTGGGCCTCTATGTTTTCTTTTTCATTGTCAAGACCAGATATATTTGTCTGGACTCTGTTCCTTCAGAATTCATTTGGCTATATTCTTTCTACTATGATAGTGATTAGGAATTCATCTTTTGTTCTCAGGCAGTGTTTATGATTTGGGCTTTTCATCAAAATTACCCTTGCTACTTTCCCTCAATTCTAAATTTTGATGTACCGTCACTTCTCTGATCTTGAAGTAATTAAATAGATAATAGTATTTTCCCATGGCAGATATCTGCAATATAAAATTAATGGAATATTTAGAATGAACTATATATAGCAGCCAACAATTTTCTTTTGACTCATCACATCCTAAACAGCATTTTTGGCTTTTAAATAATCTTGAAGAATATCATCACCTTGCTAGTAACTTCTATTTGTACTAGATTATACTATGTACCGAAAATTCTACTTCTCCTCAGACTATTACTGGAATATTGTCTAATGTTTTATTAACCAAGTTATAAATTTTTTATTAACACTTAATTGAAAACTTAAGATTAATAGTTTATCCATAGCATCCAGGCTTTTAATGTTGATTAAGCATAAGCAAAATCTTTGGTATTTGTCTGTTTAATCATCTTTACCAGTTTTTCAGTAACTCTTCAACCTATACAAGTTTTATCAAATGGACTACTGAATAAGTGCTTTTGACAGTTCTGTCATGAGAACTGAAATTTCACATCATTTAATTAGAATTGTAATATTAGTAACTTCACCTGAAGGATATTATTTCTTTTGCCCTGCATAATCCTTATAGAAATTACTGTGAAAACACCCTTTTTATCTGAGACAAAATTTTGAACTCAAGAGACCTATAATGTGAGACAAGACAGATGGAGTATTCAAGATGTAATTAGAGTGCACTATTTTGCTTTAATTTTGCTTTATTCAATCATGACATAAATTCTCAGTTTCTGAACAACGTTCGGGTAATTACAGATATTAGAAGAAAAGAAAACTCTCACTGGAGACTGAAGGACTTGATCAGACTTTATTCTTAATACGCATCCTTCAAATTTTATTGACCTAGCATAAATAATACTTCTTTAATTTGTTCTATATTTTCAGTACTCGTGATTAATGCTGCTGAAATCTGCATTTCTGGTATTTATCTGAAGTTTATTAGGGTGATCCTGCCTATGAAGGGTTGATTTACACATGCAAGATAGAAAAGAAATACAATAAAAGAAAACACTGAAAGAAATATCAAAGAAAGAGATTGAAAGATGAAATTTCCAACAGTGATGAGGAATCAGGGACTGGACTAGATGATATGGTGCCTTCTTTTGTGAAAAACAAACTAACATGAAATTAACAGTGATGTTTAATGGGCTATGGGCTGAATTCACTAAGGTAAATTTTTTGTGTAGCACTGCATATTTTACTGTGATTCCTGATGCCCCATCTGGAAGACATGGAAAATAAGACTGGAAAATACCACTGGACAAGAAGCTTCTGCAGTTAGCCTGCAAGACTCTCCAAGTAGCCCTTACTATAGAAATAATTAAATGAAGCTCTTTGGAGAGCAGTTAATATCATCCAGAGGCTTCAGTGGGAGCTTTCCAACATGTCTAAAATTCCAACATTCTGTGTAGCAAACAAACAAACAAAAAACAAACAAACAAAAAAATAAGTAAAGAAAACTCTCAGAAATAGATACAATGACAAAAGCAACCATCTGAAGAAAATATATTACCATCTTAAAAGACTGAAATGAAGGATTTAAACTCTTATAATTTCTAGGTACTGAAAAGAAACAGCAGAAACTTAAGAGGAGAAAAAGATATAAAAGGCACAAATCTTCCCAAGATTGCCCCAGGAATATCACATCTTGTTGAGTAACACACTGAAAAGACTAAAAAGGTTCACATACTTCTACAGTGTTAATTTTGCCTGAGGTTACATTTACACGCAGAGATCGGTTAGGGTTTCTTTCTCAAAAAAATCCCAGACTCTTGAAATGATACCATAAGCAATAGAACCTCTAATCTATCAGGAGACATAATAAATGGAATTCATTAAATCAGTGGAAAAATTCTCAATATATTTGCTATATATTGAGATGAAAATATTGCAAATAAATAGTTATTGTGCTACAGGAAGGATACATTTTCAATGATTATATATGAAATATGACATCAATTAACCAATTCTAAGAAGATATTATTTCATTCCTATGAATGGGAGCAGGACCAGATCTGCCTTGTGTGACTATTCCTCACAAATACTTGAGGGTATTTTTTTAACCATTCTTGTTTAAGATGTCGGTACTTTGGCCTCATGTCATTAACATTGTCCCTTTTTCATGCAGTTAGTAATTTCCTGTTTCCAAACACTTCAAATAAAGCAAGTTTAAATTGTTAAAATGTAGTGTTGTGTATCCTCAATAAAATCTCAAATCTCCTGCACAATTTGTCCAGATGATAAACATTTTAAGAATAAACTCAATTGTTCAGAGGCAGTAACATTGTTTCAGATCTGTACTAACTCCATTTTTCTACCAGCAAGATCAAAAGTACAGTCTGCTTTGAGGGTTTTACAATGCTGCTATGGTTCTTAAGGTGTAATTAGGAAACTATCTGTCCATAAAGATCCCTTAGACCTGAGGAGCAAGGACTGTGACTGCAAGGACAGACAACTTTTTATTAAAATGTATATATTTTATTTAGAAAATACCAAAACATACAGCCTGACAGGAAAAAGCCAAGTGTAAATCTATTGTAAATAAAGCTAACAGACTGAACCAAACTAAGTCTAATTTTTGTTGACACAAAACAATAAGAGAGGCATGAATGAAAGCCAAAGGAAATTCCTCCCCGTATCAGATGTAAGGCCCCACTGGCTGAAATGACCTGGAAAGGTTTCTTGTTTGCTGGGGCTCAGACTAAGCACCATCTAGTCTGCTAATCCTTGTCCAGACTTCAGACCTTTACCCACTTCCATGTAGGTGCTGACACTGCCATGGAAAAGCTGGAGAATATCAAGCTTGCTTGTATGTCTCCAGAGGTGACAGCAAAGGGCAAAGAGGGATCAGGTGTTTGTCTTCTCAAACTTGTTGATGATGGGAAATATCTTGAGATGGGACAAGGTTCTGCAGGTCAACAGTTGCTTGGACACTTGGCTTTGAGCAGAATGTAAGGGTATAAGAAATGTCAAAATATCTGGTGCTTTCTGTTTTCTGCTTAAGGACTATTTAGTACTTCACAAAAGCAAATTAAAAGCAAACTGCTTAGTTCAGCCCACAGACCCACAGACTCAGAATCCCACAGACATTAAGGATTGTGTGGCAACAGGGACATCAAAAATCAGAACCTATCAGGTACTGAGGGGAGAAGCTCAGACACTGTCTTGAAGAGGGTCGGCCTAAATTCATCACTCATACAAATGGGATACGAGAGTATTTTGGTATATTTGCTGTGACTTCTGTACTGGAACTGTATAAAACTTAGTGTTGGATATTTGAGGGGATTTGTGGAATATTCAGGTGAAGAATAAGAATGGTAAAAGGGGGACAATGAGCCTAAAAGGGTTAATGTTTTGTTGGCCTGCAGTTAGCCAATAAACTTGTTTGACAGAGCCCCACACCTGAGGGCAGCAATCTCTCTTATTACGTGAACTATTACTGATTCTTAATTTTTGCCTTTGTAATCCCATTCGACCCTCATATGAGAGCTGCCAAGTGTGTGAACGGTAGGAACTGGAAGAGAGGCCTCAAGTTAAGATGTCTTGCTGTTCTGTCTAGTATTCAGCTTAGAAGACAACAGTTAATGATCTATACAGTGGCTAATCCAGGGTCATGTGTCTGTGTGATGAATAGCATCTGACCACTACTTAATCGAGGTGTATTCAGTCAATAGTATAAGTAACTTTTGTATGCATAAACACGACATAATTAGTCAATATACATACAATATGCATTTAGCCATAACTGCATGCATAGAGTACTGTATTGTATTCTCAAAATATTGTAACAATTTGTTAATGACCTCAATATTTTATGAGTGTAATGTCCAAAATTTTGTTTCAAAATTCTGCCCACATTCCAGATTTGATTCATGTCTGTGATTGATGGATCTGTTTTATGAGCAAGGACCCATCAGAATACTAATGAGTTTAATGAACAAACCACATCATAGATGGAATGCTGTGCCCTGACCAGAGGTATGCTCAAGATTTTATCATCTTGGGGTTCCAAGCATCTGAATCCACACTCAAAGCTTTATCATCCATGTTCCCAGCATCAGAAGTGATGTAATATTTTATACCTACCTATTACCCTTTCTGGTCTACTGATAAATATCGTTATTTATCTGTAAATAGCATCTGTAAATATTTATCTCATAAATAGTTCATTGCTTTGCAAGTTTTTATGCCTTTTTTATTGACATTCAAAAAGAATTAGCACTTCCCCAGCGTAAAACAGTGTTGGCGTTAACAAATGGAGGGACTGGGATGTGAATATATATGCATTATAAAAAGTGAAAAAAGGTATGAGTGCAGGCAGCTGGAGACACCATGAACCACAGGATTCACAGGCTTGTATTTCAGCACTGAAGAGGCCAGGGTGTATGTGCAAGAATGAGAGGTATAAATGCCAGGAGCTGGGATTATCTGGAAGTATGCACATTTCCTCAGAGAATTCAATCCTGCATGCATGTCTGTGTGTTTAATTCACTAGCAAACATTAACAAGGACTAACTGAAGAGTGGGAGAATATCTGAACCTGGAAAGATGCAATGCCTGAGCTAGTAGCTGGGTGAGCTCAGTCTCTGAGAATGGATTTTAGGATTCTGAGATGACTGTGCACATCTATCTGGACTGCAAAGAAAGTAGAAGACCTGTGTTCTGGGTAAGGAAGTCCAGCATCTGGTCATGGATATTAGATGAAATTGCCATAAAATATGAGCAAGATCCTGTCCTATGAATGTAGTAAAGTCTTTAAAGCACAGATACGTGACACTAAGTCCTCTAATAACAAAAAATTAAAAAGTAGTTAAAACAGAGAAGTAAACTGTCAATTTAGAAATTACCTCAAAGTAAATTCTTCCCTGTATTTCTTGATGAGGATATTTCTAGGGCTAAGTGTGAACAATTCTTAAATTGTTTATTAGAATAGGAGTAAATATTTGATGTATACTATTTTTATGCTTAATAGAGCTGTCAACACCAGGGACACACAGGTGTTTTCAGGCTGTACATACAACAGCAAGTAGACCAACCATTCTGAAATCAGATAGTTCTCTAAGATTATTAACTAAACTATTGCTTAAATATAAAGCTACTATCCTACATAGTCTCATTTAAGTACTTCTAGAAGTTTGATGTATTTATGTCCATGTTTTTGCAATTGGATTTCAAAAGAAATATCTTCTACCAATCTGAGAGAGTAAAAATAGATGCGCTGATGTCTCAAGTTCTTCACAGTATCTACTTTGAGACTATGGGTTATGGTTTGGATTTAGGCTGAAAACAGTATTGATAACAGAGAGCCACAAACTAATGAGCTCTTGAGAGCTCATCATTGTTGACCACCAACTGGATCTAAGCCACTGTCTACCACCGGCTGACCTTACATTATTACCACTAACTTACCATGGATAAGTTCTTGATAATTCCAGGGCCTTTCTTCATCTCTGGTATCATCTGGCCCATAGCTTTCAGGTCTCTGTTGTCACCACAGTCTTGTATTCTTTCACAATCATCATAACCTCTGTAGAGGACAAGGGAATCTTGTTTGTGGATCTCGTTTATCTGAACTTTAGTTAAGCCCTTGACAATGCTTCCCACAACATTCTCCTGGAGAAACTGGCTACTCATGGTTTACATAGGTGTATTTTTGCTGGTAAACAACTGGCTGAATGGCCAAGCTCAGACAGTGGTAGACAGTGGCTTGGATCCAATTGGCTGGTCAACGATGAGCTCTCAAGAGCTCTTTACTATGGCTGTACTCTTTATTACCTTTATCTATTATCTGGATGAGGGAACTGAGCACACCCTCAGTAAATTTGAAGATCAAAGGAAGTTGTGTGGGAGTGGTGAAGTGCTGGAGGGTAGGAAGGCTCTACGGAAGAATATGGAGTGGCTGGATTGATGGCCAGAGACCAGCTATAAGATGCACGACGAGACCAAGTGTCAGATTTTGCACTCAGCTCACAGCAAACCCTGCAGTGGTGCAGGCTAGGGCAGAGTAGTTGGAAAGTGGCCCAGTGGGAAAAGACCTGGGAGTGTTGGACAGCTAGCTGAACATGAGCCAGCATGTGCCCAGTGGCCAAGAATATCACTGATATCCTGGCCTGTGTCACAAAAGGTGTGACCAGCAGGACCAGAGGAGTGAGTGCTTCTCCGTGTACCTCACCACCGATAAGGCAGTACCTCAAATCTATGCTTGATTTTGAGCCCTTCTCATCAAGAAACATCTGGAGGTGCTGGAGCAGGTCCAGAGAAGAGCAAAGAAGCTAATTGAGTGGTCTGAAATACAAATCTTAACAGGAGGAGCAGAGGAAGCTGGTATTGTTTAGCCTGGAGAAAAGGATGCTCAGGAGAGATATTCCTGCTATCTATAACTACCTGAAAGAAGGTTGTAGTGAGGTTGGTGTTTGTCTCTTCCCCAAATTGACATGTGATAGAACAAGAGGAAATGGCCTAAAGTTGCACCAGGGGAGGTTTAGGTTGGATATTAGGGAAAAATTCTTTACAGAAAGAGTTATCAAGTTCATTAGAAAGAGCTGCTCAGGGAAGTGGTGAGTCTCTATCCTTGGATGTATTTAAAGGAAATGCAGATGTCGCACATGGGATGGGGTTTAGTGGTGAACTTGGCAGTGTTAGGTTAACAGTTGTACTCAATGATGTTAAGAGTCTTTTCATACCTTAATGATTCTATGACCCTATAATTCTGTTATAATATGCCTATAATGCTGTAGGACTTTAGACAGTTCTTTCAACATAGTGTAGAAAATTTTTATGTTTATTGCAGATAAAAGTAAGATAAAATACACAATTACACAAATGTTTAAAAAACATTGCTTTCATCAAAAAATACAGACTTGAGCCCTTTTTGAAATCCTTGATCTATTATAATTATCTTCTATTTTGCTATTTTCCTATCAACCACAACGCTAAGGTTTTTTTTTCACCAAATGCATTGGCAAAATTAACTTGTCAGTACAGCCATCTGAAAGAAATGAAGGCTCATTAATACCCTGTTTGACCTCAAAGATTTGCAGCAGAATACATTACAGGACAATTTGACTCTCTCTGATTGATTTTGTCTTTGTGTCAATAAAAAGAAATTAAAATACTAAAAAAAACCCACAAAAAAGACCCACCGTGCAATTCTTTCACTACTTTGAACATCATTCTTTTCTGGTTAAATCAAAACATTTTTCTCTGTAATTCAAATTAACAGCAAATTTTTTAAAACTGACCTAAGAAACTTTTAATATGGCAGTTGAATCCTACAGAGACAAGCACTCAAAGATATCTGAACATAGTTTAGATTCAAAGGGAAAAAACTATCATTTTGCTGAAAATTAAAAAGAAGATAAATAGAAATAAGTACACTAAACTGTCTTGAAAAACATCATGCAGGAAGTCTGAAAAATAAAAATCAAGCAAGATATCTTGTGAATAATAATCTTACATGCATCATTCCTTTATTTCTTTCTATACTGTGTATTTTTATTTTCTCTTCTCTGACACCAAACATTTCCATCATAGCTTAGAATCACCAACTTTTATTCCATATTTTCTGTATGAAGAAAGGATTTTCTAATATTAAAATTTCACAGTATCTTGGTTCTTCCACCTACAGAGTTTAATTCGATCAATGTCATTCATTGTTTTCATTCTTCCTCAAAAATCAAAATGTTTCTATTTTATAAAAAATCCTCCATTAAGGTAATGGAATGGTGCTGAATTATTTTCCTGTCTCAATATGCGATCTTTTCTTAAAAAACAAACAAACTAAAACAAACAAACAAACAAACAACCCCCCCCCAAAAACAACCCCCACCATGTCTTCCCCACTCTTTTCTGTTGATATAAAACAACCCTTAAGGTGATAATCAGCTTTGTACCAGACTCAGTTGCTACTTCTTTATATTCTTAAAATATTCCAGGACTGAAATGGTTATCCCTGAAACTTTCCATAAAATTAAGCTATTCATTTTCATTAATATTTAATATTTTTAGCTTTCGTGTGGTAAGGAAATTTATTGTAAAATCTGTTAATGTCAAAGAAGATATGTATATTAGGTTTGCATGGCCTGGTTTTTACTAGCATGGGGGGCTAAAGAGGTGGCTCTTGTTAGAATCTGCTAGAAGCTTTCTTAGTGTCCAGGAGAGCCAACCCTGATGGCTCCAAAGATGGATATGCTGCTGGCCAAGACTGGGCTGATTGAAATGGTGGTAACGCCCCTGTGATAACAGATTTAACAAGAAATCCAAACAAAAAGTGGTGGCAGGTGGCACAGTTTTAATTTCATCCAGAGAAGAGCAGAGTGGGATGATGCGAGAAGAAAAACTCTGGGGACACCAAAGGCAGTGCAGAAGGAAGGGAAGGAGGTGCTTCATGCACCAGAGCTGAGATTCCCCTGTAGCCTGTGGTGCAGCCCATGGTGAGGCAACTGTGCCTTTGCAGCTCATGGAGGACCATGGACATCCACCTGCACCCTGTGGAGGAGCCCTGCACCAGAACAGGTGAAGCAAATGTGCAGGATAATGTAACGCTGTTGATGAAAAAAAAAAAAAAAAAGGAAGAACTGGAAATAAATTAGGCACTGATAAAATTATGGACAGGACAATAATTAATGGATAAAATAATGGACAGAACAGTTAAATAATCATGGTTAGACGGAAGGAAGGAGGAAACTAACAAGAATGTATGTACAGAATGAGCTACTTGTCAAAACAAATCACCTTCTTAATAGAAAAACCTGAGGATGAAATGTAGAGTAGAATAGAAGAGTATGACTAAGAATCCCACAAGAAAATAAGGACAAGGAAAAACGGAGTAGATGAACATCTGTGACATGAATATGAATGTGAAAATCAGCATCAATGAGGATGAAAGATTAGATTCTACACTCTCATGCTTTCTCTCAAAGACCTACTATATCCCAGCTTGGCTGGATGAACAAAGTGCTTCTTCTGGCAAAACTTTGGAAACCTAAGCAAGCAACTTGTTTATGTGTGGGACTTTTGCAGGTGACTAAAAGGCAAATGTACACTCAGAGTCCAAAAATGAAGCTGATTTAGGAAAATTAGTTCAAGGGTTGTAAACAAGAAATTTAACATAAAATACTGAATAAAACATACATATGCTGATAAACATATTCATTAAATCAGAGACATATTTGACAAAGAGCAAATTCAGGAACATGGGTATAAAGGAATATATCTTTTGTTTTAGAGTTTCTTGAAATATTGCTGATAAGTTGATGTTTCAGTGAGAACAATAAAACCACATCTATTTAATTAGTCTTTTGTAAACCTGGCAACTAGTAATTTTGTCAGAGAGGCAATAATCCCAAACTTTTGCTGACAAATGGGCCTTCTAGGGTCTGGAAGATTATCCAATTGCAATTCAATAAAATTTACAGCAAATATGATTGACTAAAAGTCTCTGAGCACTTCACTTTCTAATACCCATTGAGTGGGTAAAGTTCCCCTCTCTCTCTCTCTCACTCTCTCTTGCCCTCTTGCCTTCCCTCTCTCCCTTCCCCACTCTTCAAGTGTACTTACATGAAAAACTTTATATTTATGCTTTAAAGAAAAGGTGCTCTTAATGTAGAAGATCTAAAAAGTGCTATCAACAGAAAACTAAAAATTTGTTTAAATCCTGGCCTGAGTCAAGGGAATGGCAAACAGTTTCTTCTCCTGGGAACAAAGAATGGTCTCCAGAGAATGACTACTTTGAAAACCTCATCCATATCACTATTAACAGAAGATAGCACCTCTTCATGAGCTAAACAGCTTTTCCTAACTCTGTCTAGGCTGAACAGAAAACTGCTTGATTGTCCATTCCCATCCCATGTCCATCAAAACTATTGTGAACTCTGAACTATCTGAAGAGGGTGTCAAATTGATTCAGGAGCATTTGAGATTTACTGCTGATTAAACCCATTTCTTTTTTATTGCTACTAGCTCCCCTATAACTCATCCTTAAGCATGGATGGAATAACCTAGCTTTCCAGCACTTACCACTTCAGATCTGAACTTCTATTTCAGACACTGCCTCTGCGAGTCAGTGAATTTCCTGGGCACAAGGAGGGAGCTCACCTTCAAATCCCAGCAGTAATTCAATTGTTGAAAGTAAAAATTTTTCCCATTCAAAAATGTATAGAATCAAAGTAAGAAAGGACAAAGCAGTGGCCTTTGAAAGCAAGATTAATATTTAACATAATTTTTTTCTAACAGGTTTTCTATAGTAATAGAAAGTGTTGATCTCTCCTGTATCTGACATATTGCCCATACTTGGTTTGAGCCTTGAGCTGCTGTCATTAAGCTTATTACACTGTTCAAAAAAATGTTAAGATTATGTAGACTGGAGAAAAAGGAAGGATTCTGAAACATTGCCATCTTGAGATACAGAAAGGAAGAGAAGCCAAGATTTTGCTGTTCCACATACTCAAGAAAAAAGTTAATTTTTTATAATCCTCTTCCTAATGTATGTTTTTTATTCTTTTTAAGTTTCTGAATGCTGCTCTCAGCAAAATGAACACAATTTTCTTTTAAAAATTAATTTCAAAGTCAATAGCCCTCATACTTAATGGCTGAAATATATTTTGGCCTTTCTTGAGAAAAAGAAACCCAAAAACTTTTAGAAGATTATTCATTCTTTTTTAAGATTTTATTTGTTGACGCTGTATTTTGTTTTGACAGAATTTGATTTTATTCCTTAAGAAAATACTTTTTTCTTTTTACTTTTCTTCTAATCATTTGGAGAGAAAGGCAGAAACTTTTATAGTTTTATTTGTTGCTCTTTTCACCAATAAAACCAAGGGAAAATAATTTCTTACTATGAAATGCATCATGTTTCACAGAAAATCACAAAATTAAGTATCTCACCTTCAAGATACTTAGAAACTTTGACTTGATAGTCTGCACCAGCATTTGGAAGTGCAAAATACGGTCTGTTACACTACTTAAAATAATGAAAATGCCAGTAATTTCCATCACAGTGGAAATACTATTTCATTCTATTTCAATAATTCTTATAATTGAAAAAATAGTGAATTTCGTATTAATTATGCTAACATTCAGTTGGCATTTGCAGTTTAAGCTCCTTACCAATTTTCTACTAAATATGCTTTAGTGACTTATTTACTATCTTGTTCAAGTCATAATGTACAGATGTACAGGGATTATGCATTTCACCTGCTGAGATATAACAATTTTGGCTTGGAATTTAGGGTCTATTCTAAGCATTCTGTCAAGAAAGTAGATTAGTTCAGGGACATGAAGATATTTAATTTATTATAAGGAAGTACAGAAAAAAAGTCATGTCATCAATAATGTTTAAATAGAGGTATATCTGGATATTTGTTTAGTCAGGGTCAGATCAGAAGAAGTGACTAGAATGTAGTTTGAAACCTTCAGCAGCAAACTTGAAACAGACTTCCCAAGAGGGAACGACAATTATGACAAATCTTCCCTTACGTGGCATATTTTAGGTGTCAGTATGAGACGAAACTATGCATAAATTTAATCTAACAGACAAGACCTCACTCTCATTAGCAGCACATGGAGAAGAAATGCAGAAACTCACTTTAATCTCTCACTGTCAAAAAAGTTTTGCTACTTCCATGTCTTTTGCAGTCTTGCAACTTAATAATCTTGATTACTTCCATTCTACCATCTCCAAAAGCTCTGCATGACTCTCCAAAAGCTCTGCACTGACTCTGCCTGTTAGAGAAAATAATCAAAAACATGAATGTTATTCTAGAGGAGGCATTTAAAGGTCTGAAGTGGTTACAACATACCTAATATGTCCAAACAAACAAGTTTTCTTTTTAAAAAGATGTGAAGAATAGCTATAAAAAAGATTGGGATACTAACAGTCAGCTACTGTCACTGTGTGAACTTTCTTCCCCATACTAATAGAATATACTTCAAAAAGATTAATTAACAGATTCTTCTTTCCCCCCAGGCAGTTGACAACTCTTACCTTCACTTTCTTTTATAGAAAATTTGCTTCATGTTGAAGGGGAAACTGCAGTCATAGTAGTCTAAATAAACATGAAGATGAAATTATCTTTTAGCCTTCTTTGTCAATTGTACCTCAAAACAGATAGGATGTACACGTATTTTTTATACTGGTGAGTACTGGGTACTCACATTATATAAAACATTAACAGGAAGAAAAGGGGAAAACATGACTTTAATTTTCACATAATTGAACTGCAAAGGAAGTTTAATATAGGAATTTAAGACCTTCAGCTTTTCACTAGAGAAATCAGTGTGTAAGTATTTTCTAACTGACTTCAGTATCCCACATGGGGGTCAATCTAGCCAGAAAATCTTTCATTTCTGAATTACTGAAAAAGCCTCTGATCTGGAGAAAAGCCATCTGAATCAGCACAAATCTGAAACCCCTATGGAATTTCACTCCCTAAAGTAAACGAATAAAAATTTAAAGCATTTCAGAATCAATATCATCGCAAACTATAAACCACGCAGAAGATGTGTTTAGGAAAAGTTTTGTCTTTTCAGTCCTTTGTGATTGAAATTTCCAAGAGACTGCTAGCAGTTCAATTCCCAATCTCCTAGCAGGTCCCATGTGAAACGCATGCTGTGTTCCAGCTCAAAATGAGATTTTCCACAAGACTGCTGCCCTTTTCATTTATGACAGAAGAAAAAGTCAAAACTTCAAAGATGGCAGAAGCAGCATGTTGTTAGAGCACTTTCCTGTACTTTCATGACTTAGGTGGCTGAAATAAGTTGCTTTCAAAACTTTCTTAACAAATGTAATATTGCCTGGTATTTGAAGAAAAGATCTTTGTTTTAGTTTATGCCCTAAGACTATCAAATAAACCATTAATAAGGGTAAGTTTAAAATTTTGTCTTCTTGAAATTATCAGTGGGACTGAATATTCTTCTTTGTACAAACAGAAAGTAATAACTACGACAAACCTTTTAGCAGTTATAACAAAGCTGATGCTTTTCATGTCTCTTACTTTCCCCCCCAAATAAGTTTTAAATTAACCTTTTTTCTTCTTTGAGGATAACAAGGGAATTTCAATAAATTCCTTTTTATTTTGTTATCCTGATAGGCCTGTGCTTAGGCATTAGATACAGTATATATGTGTAAATCCAGCCTCCAACCTGGAGTTTCTTGTCCTTTCTTTGTTTTAAGTCAATATAAAACGTCTGAAGTAACGTGGTACATTTGAAAATTGGTACATTTCCAATACAAGCAGTACAAGTCACAAACCCAAAACCTGACACATCTTCCATATTGTTTAATTTTTAACATATTATAGCTTCAGTGCCAGGGAATCACATACATATAACAATAAGAAATATACCATGTCCTAGCTTTTAGGAAGTCTTGCAGAAAATTTTAATAAATTCAACAGGTACCAGAAATGCCTTGGGTATTGCTTATGCAGCTATGGTTATAGTTATACTGAGTAAAGTTGCATGTATGGATGATCCACTTGTATCATTTAAATTCAGCTGTAATTAAAGGTTATACAGGTGTGGGAGACTGATTAATAATGATGTATCTGGTGGTGGTCATTGAAATTCTGACTAGAGAAAATTATAAGGTAAATTAAGGACATCTGGTGCTGTATAATGAACCTTTCAGAGAAGTATTTGTGAAAGCAAATTAATTTCCATTATACTCTTTATTGATTTTTCATTACAAGAGAATGATTTTTTCCCCCAAAATATTTAGAAAGTGAAAATCTTAAGAAGCATCACAAGAATGCAAGAAAATGGAGACAAACTTGATGACTGAATGTTTAGTGGGCCTCATAGGAATGTAGGAAGGTATTTGTTTTCCTCATAGACTTAGGAAAGTATCAATATCTATCCAAATATAAAAATAGTGGAACTATTCAAAACTCAGACAATGAATGTCAGAGGAATCAGATGTAATGTCAAGATGATGGACAACTCCTGAAATAAGGGCACTTTCATTCAGAAAATGAACTCCCAATCAGATTTTGGAGAAAGAGGGCTTCCAGTGAATGTATTTCTGAGATTTAAAAGCAACAATTCTAAAGACAAAAAGAATATATTATTTTCTTGGAAGTTTTTACAAGTCTTAGAAAATTTTAAATATTACTTATAAATTGTTTTAAAGTGATAATGCTTCAATTGTAAATATATAAATTTTTATATGATAGCTATTAAAAATATAGAGCACTATACTAACATTATTCATAGTTGAACAGAAAGTTTGTGGCTGAAAGTGTTAGCTTAACATCATTTTGTCAAAATAAAATGCTATCATATTTGTAGCATTTTTCATATTTAACATTTTTTTCTTTTAAATTAATTTGGAAATATAAGTTCAATTATATCTTTATTTTGAAAGGACTCAATTTCTGAACCTCAAAGAAAAATACAGAACCAAACTGTGTCCATGCTGAGTAGATGAGACAATTGAAAATTTTGGAAAGCTCCGAACATGCAATCAGTACCACATTCAAAATGCCTGGCTGACTTGAGATCAAATGAACAAAAATGGAAAGGAAAATAAAAGTTTCTTGTGTTCAATGTGGCAAACATAAGGCTTAAATTGAATAAACAAATGTCTCAGAACTATACATTCCAGTAATGAACTTGAACTAGATTTCAGAATTTTAAAAAGGAGGATGCTAGATGCATCTGCCAGGAGGGACCTGACAGCTGAAGAACAGTCAAAAGAAAAACAAAGAGAAAAGAAGTTGCAGGGGAGTCAGGGAATGCATAAGACACGCCAGCAGGGTAAATTCACAAGAATTGTAAATAGACATTTGATGACACTTGAGGGCTATGAGACTACAACTGACTGCAAGAGGGTAGATAATTTTGTTAATAAAATAGCATCAGAAAGACTGTTTAAATTGTCGAAAAGTCTGAAAAAATGTCATGCATATAAAATAACCTGTGCTTCGTGTTTACTGTCTTTAAAATCAGACCTGTACTATGAAAAAGGAAAAAAAATCCCTTCTCCCCAAATCATAAATAAACACCTCCCTCCTGTGTATTTACAGAAGACAAAAATTATAAGCAGCAGCATAAATTCTTTCATGTTTTAATGCCGGACTTGCATCAAAATAGATTGTCAAAGCAACACAATTTTTTTCATGGGCTGCAGATGAATGAATCCCGAAGAAATATAGAGCTGTGATAAAATAAGGAAAGTTAATTGGCAAAAAAGGAAATGGAGAGGAATCAAATAATATTTAAATAAAAAAATACTTTCAAAAGCTCCAACTTTTCTACTGTCACAGATCAGGCATCATTTTAAATAACTTAAAAAGATGGGAGCAGTTTTGAAAGATATAATCACAAGAAAAGAAAAAAACAGACAGAAGCTAATAAAGTCATCAATACCAGTTCCAGAAAAATGGACGTCATAAGTACTGCTGTTAAAAAGAGTTGCAGCCAAATGTGATGACAACAGTGGAAATTTTTGACCCTTCTATCTCAAAACAGCCCATTCTTTTTATCTAACTATTAAGTGTAATACTCTTCAGTATAACACTTCAGTGTAATTGTCTCCAAAAATCCTTAGAATTTTGAATTCATTCTGCCATATTACGATATCTATCACTTACATGCAAAGCTCGAGCTCTTATTGGAAACCTACTTATTTTAAAACATCTGATCCAAATCAACACATTATTTTATATCTATTCTGAAGTCCAAAAGTGAATTTGGCTTAATCCCAAGGTCATCTTGGAAGTCCTTAGAATTTTAGGTATTAGGGATACTGCTTCCTATCCAGGCAGATGCTGCATATCCCCACTTTCCTCTTCTTACTGTTCAGATGCTGCAATGACTTACCCTCAGTGACAAACCCAAAATGAGGTGTCCCAGTTCACCTTATGGTGTATGACAAGAAATAAGAATCCTGGGACAGAACTAAGGCCGGATATTTCTGTGAACAGTCAGGTGTTTATACCAAGCAAATACAAAATGATTCTGGAAAATGTTTGACTGAAATTGATTTTTTCCACATGAATTAAAAAGTGCAAGAGAAACTATTTTCATGATGTCTTCAGTCAGAAACAACAATTCTGGCAGTCAAAGCTTCTATGCTATTTTAAATGATAAATAGCAGGTGCTTTAATTTCACAAGAATTATAGCAATCTTTGAGTTTTGTTTGTTTTCCAGGATAACTAAGGACTAGAAATATTTGTTTAAGAAATAGAAGGTATCTACTAAATTTCTTTTTTATCTAAAAGGATCCAACTCCACATTTTTTTGTTGCTACTCATTCCTTTGTACATTGATAAATTTAAGATAAAAATAATTCCCTAAAATTGAATTTGAGATTAAAAATTATTATTGTTGTTCTCGTTGATGATGATGTTGTCATCATTGTTGTTATTATTATATAATGATTGTGTTGAGTAGTTATATATTGTAAGCTTTAAAAAATATATAATTCTTTTTTTTATTTCACAATTGAGGTAGTGATTCCAATGTATTTTTTCATATTTTTTTCCTGAGAATCTCAAGATTTTCAAGATGTCCCATGAATACCAAGAGAAATCAGCAGAAAAAAAAACTAAGGCAGTTACTAAAACCAGAGGACTTTACTAAGCTTTCAGCCCTCCAGCACTCCATGTCAAGAAAGTCTGATCAAGAAAGTAAAATTAATACTTTTGACCGCATAGGGACCCATTTGATAACATTCCTCTTATACTGCTGAGAAAAAAAAAAAGACAATAAGGTCCACACCTGTACTGACACCATTTGGTTGCATGTCACATTTCTAAAGCAACAAATAGTAAATATTACCTTTTCACGTTTTTCTTTCAAGGTGCAAAACCAATGTTTTTTATATTAAGGCCAACTATGACTCAAAATGCTTTTCTTGCCTAACCAGTCAGTTTACACCTGGCACACATCTATTTGTTCAATTGCTCTATCAACTGACTTTAAATGACAACAAGCAGTGTGAACAACTCACTGCTGCCTGTGCAATCTGTCTTCTCTAGTAGCTAATCATTAATGTAGCAGACAGGCTTGGGGTCCATTTTGATGATACTTCTGTACGTGTTTAACAACTAGAATGACAGGAAGGTCAGTAAATCCAGCTATCCTTTGGCAGTTTCTAATCACATACAAATACTACCTGTGATTCAAGCTGATTTTTTGTGCCAGCAAAAGCATGAAGAAAATTTGAAAATAAGCCAGCCCTTAAAGGTATACAATCAGGTGTATAATGAGCACTAACACAGGTAGTACAGTAGCTACTAGAAGCAGTCTCTTAAAATCAAGCTAAAACAAAAACTTTGGATAGTGCTTTATAGAGTTGATTTAATTTTCTCAAAGATAGAAAAGGAAGAACACATATAGAAAAGCAGGGAGGAAAAAATATGCACAGCGAGGACATAAGTTATTGTTCTGAAGTGAAATTACACACACCCAAACATCAAATTATGAGGCAAGAGAAAATTGACCTGTAAAAGTGTTAATTGTGAAATTAATCTGCAGTTCTAAAAGAAAAGTCAAAATGACAGAATAATTAAGTGAAAATCTTGACAGAAGTTATGAAATCTTCCTTGTAGGGCTGGGAAAAATATTTCTAAGCATTTAGAGCACCTGCATAAAGAGACAATATTATGGCTTCAAAAATTAAATAATAATTACTCTAGGGGAAAAAAATGTTTCTGGGAAACCCAAAGTAATGGAGAGAATTTAAGTTTTCTTTTGCCTCCTCCTTCACAACCAATAAAAAGCTTCTGGTGTACAAAAGCAAAAAAGGGTAAAACAGTGCAGAAAAAAATTGTTGTGTCTTGGGCCCCATTTTGTGCTTTTGGTAAAGTTAATTCCATGGAGTCCTAATTAGAAATGGTATCTTGATTAGAATTGCTGTGATTTTAATTTATCTTCTTACAGTCTTGAAATAAATCATGCTTATTTAAGATTCTACTTTTTACATATAGGATATCATTTTATACTTTCCATCTAATACAAATGAAACATGAAACAGTTGTTATTGCATGTAACATTTAGTTCTTAGGTAGAAAGTTATTTGCATTGAAATGTTTGCCTTTCATAAGCACCTAAAAATAGTCATGTTCTTAATTTATATGATTGATACTAATAAAAAGGTAACTTGGCATTTAAACTGTCCTTTTTCACAGTGTAATAATATTTCCTGCAGCTATACTTAGTGAAGTCTAATAGATCAATAGAGGTAGCTAATGCAAAATTTTCTCTGAGTGCAAGTTCCATTCCATTCTTACATTATATATTATTCTTATTAAAAAGAAAAGTCATTTGAGAAGACAAATTGTGTGTGTTTTTATTTTTTCCCCATATACACATCATAACCTGCTTGAATATATGAGCAAAACTGTCAGAGTAACTCTTAAACATTTTGTATGAGATAAGATTGTCTCACAATCTGTTCCAAATGATCTAAATATATTTAATATGTATTTACATATTCAAACATACACATGGAATGCAGTGAGCTTTAACTCTTGTATATTTTTAAGCAGATTATTTCACAGAACCACAGAAGGGCTAAGGTACCTTAAAGATCCCACAGTTCTTATCCTCCTGCCATGGACAGGATTCCTTTCACTGTGTGGATCCCACCAGGGTCCATGGACTAAATTATACCTGTTTTGCGTAAGTGCTGCCTGATCGGGTGCTCTTCACCCAGTGCACATCTTCTTTGCTCCAGCCTTTTCCCTTTGTCTTTGGGATCTGGGTTTCTTGAAGGTTTCTTGGTAGCAAAGTGTGACGCAAAGAAGACCTTTTATACCAGAGTCTTTTTCAGCTCTCCACCTTGTTGAGCAATGGGCTCACATTTCCCCTGGCTTATCTTTAGTCACCTGTGTGCTTGTACAAGTTCTTGTTTACTTTGGCATCTCTGGCCAGATGCTATTCCATTTGGCGTTTAGATTTCCTAATTTCATTCCTGGGTGCTCTGACAATATTTCTGCATTCCTCCGGTTATCACACCTTGCTTGCTTCCTACCCATATATGATTCCCTTTACCTGCTTTACCTGCTTGAGTTTGATGAGGAGGTCCTTGTTATTCAGCCACCTGTTATTCTTGTCTAACTTCTTATTTATTAGAATTGTTGGACATCATTATCAGTTACTATAAGCATGCAAACTGTAGTTTTTCTTTTATTCTTTCTGTACAACATTTTGTTCATCTGGAAAATTTAGAAACCTCTTTTCCAAAATTTATATTGTCAAGGTAGTGACTTTTTCCTTTTTCAATAAGATTTTTCATACTTCCTTCAGGTGTGATTCATCTGTTTTACTATGAGGAGCTACAGAATTAAATGCAGTTTGTGCTAGGTGCACAATGACTCAGAATCCCGCATAAATTAGAGTCTATTGTGCTTCATGTTGTCACAGGGAGGAAAAGCAGCAGTGAGCTTTCAGATGCTTTTAAACATTGTTTGTGCAACTTGAAAGAACTGATCTTAAATGCAGTGATTACAACGTTGCTTGTGCATGTTTGTCTTTTGTAAAAGATAAACTGCATCCAATTATAACCTTGTAATGATGTTCATCTTCACACAAAGCATGAAAACGTGTAAGCACAGCATCATCAGTGACAGAGGGAGTAGTTTAACCTTTTTATGTGTTCTACACCCACGTCTCAGAACAACCTGCTGGATACGAGACACCTGAATCACCGGCAGTCACACTAAAGATATAATACAGAACAGCTTGGATCAACAGCATCTCCAGTGAAAAACCTCTCAGGACTTTTGACATCTCTCCATTTAAGTCATCGTGTTACAAGGAGATTTGGAAGAGTCAGCCTCCTTTTTTGTCCCTCATGTATTAATAGTGTTGCGAAAAAAAGTAATTCCAATTCAGAAGTTTTTTCCCTTTTACCTTTCTGCTATTCACATTTTGCTTACGTCTATTGTAGAAAGAATAGAAATTTTAAAGAGTTAAAAGTATTTAATTTTTTTTGAGAGAGATTGTTCTACCTACTGTTAGAATCTTCTATATAATTTTCTTGGAAACTTTTGACAGGAAAAAATGAGCAGCTGTAATCAGATTTTAAAATTACTACACAAAATAATTTTAACATTTTAGTTTTAACTATGCATACATGACAATGGTTTTGGTCAGAATCCAAATCTGAAATAAATGTTCCACCTTCCCTTCTTAAAATGTATGTCCTAATGACATCAGCTATGAGATATTACATATTAGCATTCTTCAGAACAGGTGCCTTTGTCTGGGCTGCAAGGCAGAATTACACGGGCATTAAAAGATGACATCACCTAGACTAATTTTTTATATAAATATCTTGACCAAAGAGATCTTCTCCTGGGAGTTAGAAGACATTCTTTAACATCAGGCTGATAAGATAAGCCCCTTTCCTCTCCTTAGAAATTGTTAATAGAGATGCAACTTCTGTTTTGAAGGAAGGAACAGTTCAAATGTTTGTGCTACAGAGATTCTTAACATATGATTCTATGCCTATGTTGTTTTCCAGCCCAGGAAAGCACTCTGGGCAAAGGAGCTGTGTATGCAGCCAGCTGCAGATATATTTCCCTTCTAGCTCTTTCAGAAGTGGACTGATAACTAATACAGAGCCAGTGGCATTTGAATTGTGCTTTCCATGTGCATTTTACAGTTCAAAGCACTAACCATAATGAAAGAGTGATGCCTTTGATGAGAGAGCAATAGCACCATGTGCTGCCTTAGGGCACAGTGAGAAAGTAATAATGACATGGCTGAAGTCTGGTTCAGACCTCAGTAGAGGAGCATGGCAGGTGGAAGAAGTATGCACAACACATCCATGGAATGTGTTTGAGACAGAATGTGGAAGTTATTCCACCAATTCTGCCTTGATTTTCTCTTGGAAGGAAATTTTTGGGTCAGTCCAGGAACCAAGAGCAAACGAGCATGTACCCCCAGGGGTAATTAAGGGACCAGGGCTCTAGAGAGAAAAGGAGAGTAAGGCAAGCAGACAGTGAGAAAATACAGACCATATCTAGACCACTAAGTTTAACATACTAGGCCTGTGTACCATTACTTCATATTATCAATTCTCTGAGAAAAAAATGCCCTGCTTATGTAGATTATGCTATGAAGAAAAATAATTCCACCCACTAATAGAATGTGAAACAAGTTTATTTTATATAAGGAAAAAAAATCCAAACCAGATGAAAACAACTGTGAAAAAAAAATGCAGACAAAACAAAACCAACTCAGAATCTCCTCCCTAAATCCTACCATTTTCTCAAATATGAATGCAAAATAAGTTAAGTAGTTGTCTCATTTTTCAACTACAGTGATAAAATGGAACTACAATGACGGATCTTCTCCAGAGACATTTGAATTGAAAATTTACTGCTCTATGGCCAAGAAATTATGGTTTCTCTGTTGTCATTGTGCATCTCAAGCAAAATAAGGAATCCATTTTGTGTTTTCTAACAAGACTATTCATTGCAAACCTTTTCCTACATGAACAGATGTACCAGTAGTATTCGTGTTTTCTAAACAAAATAAAAGATAAAGCTTACTAAGTGATTACAGATTTTATAATCATTTTAAAACAATGACTGTCTGAGGCAGTGTGTAATGTACTTGAACTTTTCAGTGTTTGGGGGTTGTTTAAAAATAAAATCAGTTAAAAAGTGATGTTATAGACTAAATTTTCACCCAAGCAAAGGGATACCAAGTTGTAGACCAAGAAATGGAAAATGCTTCAGTCTTTTGTCCAGTGTAATTGTAAATAGACTATTTTAGCTGTCTTTCATAGGAGCAAGTCACTGACTCATCCCCAGGCTTTAGTATACAAATATTGATAATGAATAAAATGTTGGTTCCTTTCTTGCTATGGGTCACCTTACCTATGATGTGAAGGTTCATAGTGTATGTACAAATGAAAAACCAAAATAAAAGCACAAGAAACCAACCAAACAAATACAAACAAACAAGCAAAACCTAACTCCCTCTTATTTGAACAATTTAACTATAGGGATATAAAACTTAATGCACCGTAATTTAGAAAATGACCAAACAGGGAAACGGAAAACCAAGACAACAAAATTTTGACATTTCTAAGGTCATTGTAGATCATCTGCAAGTATTCTAAATTTGGCCAATGTCTCTCTGAACTTGACTGAACTTTGGATGAAGTTTGCTTGCAGAGCTGTCTTTTCTTAGTAGACATAGCGACCCTTTAATTTTTTTTTTCTATTTCATATTCTCATTTTATTCTGTTGGTTAAATGGAACTCCTATTTTAACAGAAAGAAACATAGCCTCGTTCTTGTAGGATAATTCCATTTTAAAATAAAAAATTTTAATCATATTTTATGTAATGTTATACATTAATTGAATAACATATACATTACTGAATTGACACGCCTCTGCACTTTTACTGGCTATTAAATTTGGTGAACATTTCTGCAGAATTGATCTCATCCAAAGAGTTAGTCTGTCATTGACTTCAGGTGAGTTCATTAAAGATATGATAAACTTTTCCTTTCATTTGCAAAAAATTGGAAAGGATCATTCTATAATTGCTTTGAAAAATATTTTCTTCATTATTTTCGGTAGCAATATGTATAGGTTTTATATTTTTTTAATTTTTTTTAGCATTTTTCTATTCTATTCAGGTTTTGAGCAGGCTTTCTGCTCATTGGGAAAATTTCATTCGTAGTCATACTTTAATTTTGCATTCAGAAAACCCTTCATTTTTGTGTACATTTCCATGTTCAAATATTATTGCTGAAAATTATGTGATAAAATACAGGACAAATCAAAATTTTCTTTTTATTCAAATTCTAGTTCCAAATTAAGAACATTCACTCCTCTATCTGTCATTCTAATGCATCTTTTTGTGCCACAAACAAGTAAGTTGACACTGTTGTGAAAATGGTTTGCATTATGGATGTCTTGTTCTTCCAGCTGGTCCTTTCAAATTAATTTTTATTTTCTGAGTTTTGCTACTCTTCCTTTTTGTATATCTTTATAAGCCTTTTGTTTCAAACTGTACTTGGACTATTTTTCAACTTTTCCTGTCTGGCAACTCTCATCGCTAAATCTGGTCAAACGGTGATATACCTGATCAATTATGAATTTAAAAAACAAAAAAAAACCTGCTTTTGTAATGGTATCATTAATTACTTTGTAGACATTTTATGAATGGAGAATGAACGTGAATATCCGGACAAAGTAGCACCAGAAGAAATGGCCAAAGATGATAACAATAACATATATTGATGCCAAACAGACCAAAAGGTCAACAAGATTACAACACATCTTTGTGCAGCTTCCTGGGACACACAGCCTGGGAAACAAAGGATTGCAATTGCTGATGCAGGATGGAAAGACTCAACACTGTCATGTGTCAAAGATTTCAAAAAGATACATCCAAACCCAGCACATTATCATCAATTTAAGAAGAACCAAGAACATATGAGGAGAAATTGATCAATGCAATCATGTGCCCTTCACTTCATTGAGAGGTTACATGGGCAGAATGTACAAATGCATATATCCTGATGCCTAAAGGGCAGACAGAATCACTTTGTTATTTGTACTCTGGAGTCTGAGTACTGAGCAAACTACTTTAGCACGTGTTTCTTGGTGCTTACAATTGTGCGGGTATGAGGGTGAAAGCAAGTTAAATCATCTAAATAAATAAAAATTATAATATTTCTGTGTTGTTTCCTAGAAAATAAAGGTCTTGTCTACTATCCAAATTGTAGGCTCATATGATGTTTCAAATGCAAGGGGTCTCTAGTCAAAGCAGAATCAGGCATGAGGTCATTCCCAGTTGCCATTTACATCTTAACCACCTACAAGGGTGGAGGCTGTTTTCAATGCTTCACTCTACTGATGGTGAAAAAAGTTTCCCCTTATATTCAATCTATGCATCTTTTGTTTCCATTTATGCCCATTAGATTAATCTAGATATGTGGATTACAGGAGGTAGAACAAATACCCTTGGACACAGAGAGCACAGATCCTTAGATTAGTAGAACAGTTTACTCTCTGGTTTTGTAGCCTTTTGAATAGAATATTGTTACATAAGAAATTATTATGTTTCACACCAGCACCATTTCATTATTTCCCCACGTGAACTATAAAGTAGACTTGTTTTTTTTTGGAGTCCATGTTCAAACACCACTGAATAAACTCATCAGGAAAAAAATAATAGTTCTTTGACTTTCTTTCCATCTGTTATTTAAAAGAATCTACTCTCTAAAGTACCTGCTTTTAAAATACAATCCCAAGGTAAAAATGTTTTATGAGTAACAAAATATCTGAATTACAACTTCATTAACAACTCTTAAAGATGAGTTCTTTAAATAATTCTGTCATCTATATTATTAAATTATTATATTATCAAAATGCCAGGCAGATCCATGGCACAGGTTTGGGCCACACTAACATTTGAGAGTTGGCACAGGGAAGAAAACTTTTCTAGCAGACAGTTGAGTGTGGCCAATACATTGGAGGGGAAGTGAATTATCCAACATTGAGTAATTCTGTGCTACTTCAGGGCTAGAGGATGGTCCAGGCATGTCTAATTTATGCAGTTTCTGGATCTTGGAATTTGGCAACTCTTGCTAAAAAGTGTTCCAGAGAACATGATGAAAAAAAGTCAAACACCCTGTGAGAAAACATGCTCCTTACCACAGTATACTTTATTTTGACACAGAAGACACTTCAGCATTTTTTAATGTCTGGGTACAAGGGGTCCAAGGGTCTAATTCTGCATTCAAAAAGATCCCTGTATTGACTTGATTGTCATTGGTTTTATTTTCTGCTAAGTCATCTAACTGTTGTTCATTACCCTTATTTCTATCACAAATGTTACTTACATTTTACTTCTTTTCTTGCATCTTCCCTTTGAAAAAAAAATTGAGACATCAGATGTTCATAAAAATATAAGGACTGATGTACTTGTTTGGTTTTGGGTAGAATGATATCGCACTCATGATCAGGCTAGTTTTGCTCAGGAGTGGGATTGTGAGGTATTTCTCTGAACTGTATTAATTTGAAGCAGCACTGCATATTTGAATATCAATTAGCTTTGACTATATTATCTCCTAAATTAAATTCTAGTTTTGGAAACTGAAATCAATATTGTTTTATCACTGATCTTCAAAGAAACTTTGGATAGCAGGAAGAGGAAAGAGGGAGAGAAATAGAGAGAGAGAGAGAGAAGTCTTCCTTGGATCTCAGTAGAAATGTACAGCATTACCTACTGCTGTCCTGCTTTTACTTGTATTGATTTCACCATAATGTTCTGATTTATTAAAACCAAATTAATTTTTTTCTAACATGCTCCTCTTTCATTTGCTGCAGATTTTTGTCAGATCTATATATTTCTCTCTACCTCTCTGCTTGTCCCACTCCTCAAGTCTCCAAAAGCTCAGAGTGTGTCACACACTTATGTGAGGCCCCAATGGACCTAAGCAAAGACATCTACAATGCTTAGTTCCTTAGAAGGTTATAGTTCTTTGTGTGACACTATGTGCATAACAATAACATGGAACTGAAAATCAGGTACAGATTAAAAAAACCAAAACCAAAAAAGATGAAGTTTTTTTTTTTAATTTTCATTTTCATTTTTATTTTGTTCTATATTTTTATAATTTTTATAATATAAATATATTTATATTTTATTTTTTAAAAATCTTCTGGGATATAAATTGGGGTGAATTCTGTTGAGGAGAGGATGAACTCAAAGAATTTGCATAGCATTCCTGTCTTTAAAGAATGTCTTTAAAGCTCATTTTGTTAACTAAAATAAGCCAATGTGAGGAGGGAAAAATGTGGCTTTATGATTTAAACATTGCTAGAAAATTGATGTGGGTGTTGTTAGGAAGGAAAAGGGAAGAAGTTTGTGTCTTTTCCCTTTAGCTTATATCAGAGCTACTTTACTTCCACGGTCGGATACTTAGCAGAAAAATGTGGATCCTGAGCAGTTTCCTGGGCTTTTCTCAAGCGTGACAAGCTTTCATTAGCCTGATTCATCAACCATCAAGAAGAGCAAAGTTCATGGAGTTCCCATTTTCCCTAAGCTCTCTTGCAATGAGATGTCTGTAGCTGAGATGCCTGTTAACTCCTGCTGCACTATGCAGACCTTGGGCTCTGCTTCGGAGATTCTACTCCACCTAAAAAAAAAGCTAAGTCTTTAAATGGATCCAGAATGTCTATGAAGAAGCTTTGTTAATTCAATCATGTTGTGTTTCTTATCCTGCTAAAGTTTGCCATCCTTACAATGAGATCTATGCATATTTACGTATTTTCCTTTTTTTTTTCAGCATTGGTAAAACTAATTCAAATTAAAAATATATAAAAAGATACAGACCAAAAATATATTACTTTTTATGAGGAAACAATACTAGAATACTTTTGAGGTTGCTCAAAGCCCCATCCAGCCTGACCTTTTTCTCTAAGCTTCTTATTCTCCTGTCATAACCTCCCAGCTCTTCACAATAAGATCTACCACACTCATGATTTGAAATGTAGGTATCACAGAACTTGTTAAAATAATAATAGTAGTGGCTAACATAATTTTTTGGTTTTTTTTTCTTTCTCAGAAAATAATTTTTGTAAATCCTCCTCATCCCAAAATACTGTTGTAGTCAAGAAATCATGACAGAAAATACAGCCTAGCATTTTCTAGAGGCAAAAATTTTCTATAACTTACAATAAAAAAATCTTTTAATTGTCTAGACCTTTACATCATTTTGGGTTACCTTTTGTTTCGAATTTTGAAATTGTCACTTCACATACAAAATATAAATATAGAAAAGCCTCTTCATCCTATTTGCAGCCTACGGAACAATCAAAGTGTATCTCTTTCAGTTTTTACAGAGTCTAGAATAAAATGCAAGTATTTACTTTTGGTTCACCAATGCAGGACACTCTCAAAACTAAACTACGATTCATCTACCATGTGTGAATCCCAGATATTTGTCCTCATTACGGAACTTAAGGTTAAATTATCCTTTGTTGAACTTTTCCAGTTTTTAAAAGTGCCATTTTGTGACTTGAGTGAGAATATAAGAGCCTCTGGATACTTCAGGCCCTTGAAACTCTACATATTGCAAAATCCCAACCACACAATGAATACCTCCACAAGTTTAAATTTACTCAGATTTTTTGTATCCTCATAATTCTTCTGTATGAATAAGTTTTTTATTTTATATATATGTGTATTTATTCTGAAAAAATGTGCAAAAGACACTTGAAAAGTGGCGTTGCTTTCGTAAGAAATATCAAGTCCTAATTTTCTAATCTTTTTTATCACATCAATGTTCGCAAAATACGCAGAATCTCCTCCTTCTTTAAGTGTTACATGCAAGGTCTCTGATAGATATATAGATGGAAAAATGTTTAAATTCTGCTGTTACTTTTCTAGCAGTGATTCTTATAAGCAAGAAACTTGAACTGGTGAAAACACTGTGGTTGGATGTTTCACTCTTCAGTGCTGAATTATATAAAGGTATAAAGTGATAGTGATATGTGGATGAATGTTTCCTTGTTATGTTTACTTATTTTCTTCAGACAAATACAATAAAACAAATACAAATGAAGCCTTTCTTAACATTAAAACAAATGAGTGATGTTCAAAAAGGAAAAAGTTGTTATATCAAGGTTAATGATGACTGGATCTCATAGGACCCTTCCAACTCAGGGTATTCCATGATTTTATGAGTCTAAGATTCCATGATTCTATGACTTCTTTGCAGGTATGGTTCTGGCTGTTCTTAGGGTCAGATTTCAAGGGGCCACAGAGCCTACAGGTCAGGGGGTATCAGTGCTGGAAAAGATGTGCCAGGGGAACTACAGCAGGCCACTAAAACTGCTGTCTACACACCTTTCTGATGTAGGCCACCCATGGTACCTGGACCTCAGCCACAGCGCCAAGCTTCCATTAGGGTCAGGGTTAGGGTTCAGGGAGCCACAGACCTCTTAGCTCTAGAGACACTGGAGCTGGAATAGACCAAGGGGATCATGGCAAGGCACCAACACCGAGGCCTTTACAATTTCGTAGATGCGTAGCCCAAGATAACCTCAGACCCAGTACCAAGTTAGCTGTATGGTTAGGGGTAGGGTTTGGGACCAGAGATCCAGCAAGCTTTTAGCAAAACTGCTGCAAAAATGGTTGCTATAATTAAAAACATTTATAAGATTTAGACAAAAAAGGAGCAGCCCAAAATTTAGTTTGTTCCTCCTTCTTGTTTTTATTTTATCTGAGATTTTTTCAGAAGACAGGATAACCAACAGTCACATTCTCAAAACATACTGTCATGACTTCCTTGTACTTCTTTAACACTGTTTTCTTTTTGCTTGCCTTCTTAGAATTATAGAATAGTTTGGATTGGAAAGTACTTTTGAACATCATCTAGCACAACACCCTGCAATGAATAGCAGCATCTCCTACTAAATCAGGAGACTCTTGAAGACCAAAAATTGTCTCACTGCAGAAAGGGTGACTTAGACTTCATGGTGGTAGTTTCATATAACCTCATTCAGTTATCTTAACTAGCACACTAATTCAGCATCTGTGCAAATAGAATACTTACAAGAATACTTTGCTTTTTATACCTTTCCTAATTTTCACAATGGACAATTTTCACAGCCTTTCCATCCTTGTTTCAACAGACATTTCATCTACTTTGTTGATTGCTTTCATTCATGTTTCCGTTGCTTGGGATATTTGCCTAAAGATCCAATATTTTAATGGCATGATTTGGTGGAATCGTATGGGAGCTCCTTTTACCTTTCTAAATTATGTTCTGGCATCCTGGAGACCTTGCATCTTGCAGTCCATTGCTTGTTCATTTTGTTGAGCAAAAATTCCAAAGAAAACCTTTGTGTAGTTCTGCAGTTCTAAATCCACCATTTTTTTCTCAGTCTCACAATTGCCATTGCTACTGAAAATAATAGTAAATTAACATTTTCTCTGTGATTTACATTCATACTATCAAGTCCAGATGTTAGACTCTTTTTAACGTCCTCCGCTCTCTCTCAGATGATGTAGGACAAAAGGTAAAGATAATTAAAATAATTAGAAAAGTTCAAGTATGAGATTTGTGTTAAATATCACAGAAAATCTCTGTCTGCAGTAGGATATTGATATGTTAATTAGCTTGTACTTTCACTAAAAGAAAATGTTAAATAAGGTCTCCACACCCTTTATATGCAGAAGAGCTTGAATAATGCTTATCCTTAATCTAAGAAGTACTTTCATGAAATAATTCTTTGGGTTTATTACCTCATTTTTACAGCAATATAGTCTTACATTTGACAAAGGTAAGTAAAATTATTATTAAATTTAATATTTGAAGAGAAATATTTCTTTTTAATTTTGTAGAGTGTTCATCATAGTGCTTTGGCTGAAAAAGGGAGACAGAAATTTGAAAATCATTTAGACATGAGGTAGGGAATGTCAAACCCTTACTTTTTGAACTTAAGATACAAACCAAGTTTCAAGGACTTCCTCTGACCTGATGCTTTGTGCTGATCTTCCATATTAGGCATTTGTCTGACACTGAGATAAGAGATAAATTCATAATGCAATCAGTTTTGTTATTGTAAGTTGTTATTGTAAATATGTTATGTTATGGTTATTTGTTATTCATTCTCATTCATTTAAAGAAGAATTCAGAATGCCTTTTTTCTGAAACTTCAGAAGGAGACAGTGCTAACGTTTATGTGCACAGCTCCTGTTCAATTTTAGGAAACAATGTTCCTAAATTATCCCAAATTGTTGCAGCTTACATTTCTCTTAATTATTTTGTATCTTTAATGCTTTTGCTTCTGCTTGTTCCCTTTCAACTTAGTCCTTTGGCTCTTTCATATATACACTCAGTAAAATATCTATGATTAAATATGGTTCATGGATTAATTTTGTTTATTGATTTAAGACATGCTTGAAGATCCACTTTATTATCAATTGCCTCTGTAGCAGGTTGCCTGATATGTAAAAAAAATCTGATATGTTTTTACAATTAATTAAATTATTAATTATCCCACAAACACAGCAGCACTTATTTATTAGAAAATGTGATCTACAGTAGATATTTGCCTGGGAGAAGAGGGTCCTTTCACCACGGCAGCAGCTGCCACATGTACAGCAACCAGCACGCTCATATCCTTGAGCAAACACTTGTATGCCTTTACCCTGTGACCGTGCCATTTTCCCCTAAGAAAACACATCATCTGTGTCTGAATATCTCCTCTGTGTGCATTCAAGTTGGTAGGGGGGTGACAAACCTAAAGAAATTCCAACAGCGTTGATTTAGTTATTGTTTTTTATTTATAAATAATCCACTGAGAACCGCTGAATCTGTGGACTCATCTAGCTCTGAGGCAAAGCAGCAGCTGCTCTTGATTCTAGGCATAAATGTGTTTTGAAATATTTCAATATTATAATATCCAAATAATTTTGTCCAAAGGAAGGCTGGACCTAATTGAGAAAGCTTTTTTCTTTTTTTTTCTTTTAACACAGCTGTTACAATATCTCTTTCAAAATATAGCACCAGGTTTTCTGTGACTGTGAATTTCTTCAGGCCAAACTGTTACACAGTGTATGCAAAAAGATGCTTGAACAATTCAGTAAATGACAGTAGAGAGACAAAATTTCCCTTTTCCTGCCAGTTCACTTACTCGAAATTCCATACTTATGTCTGTTTAAGCAGGTATTCTTTTATAAAAGTATGATAAAGACTTAATTTTCTAATTTCAAAAATTTCAATAAATTTTAAAAAATCTGTAAATTTGGCTTATCTAGATCAAATAACATTAGAATATAACTTGGTTGTGGCACATACTGCATCCACTTTCTCCTGTCCCCAGGCTTTTCATCAAGTCTGGGGCAGGTTTTGCCTGATTTGATGAATTCGTAAGAACCTTGATGGTTTGGTTTTTTACTCTGTCTCAAGTCACTCAAAACACTAACTGAAATGTGTGATTCTCTTCAAGATTAATTGACAGTTTTGCTAAAAAGTTACAGACTGTTAGACTGTGAAATAGAAACACCTAAAAGTAAAAGTACAATTTGATTGCAACTTTCTTGAAGGTACTATGAGACAGTAACAGAGGATCCAGTGTAAAACATAGTTATGGTCAATTATGGTCACTAAAGGAGATCACCTGGGAGATGAACATATCTGGTCTCAGGGATAGCAGCACAGAGCAACTCTTGAGTGTATACAAAACATTCTCTGGATAATAAAGGTCAGAAACAGACTGGAATTTGTTGAGCAGTGTTGGCAGGGAAAGTAATTAGACAGTGAAACAAACACACACAAAAAAACCCCTATAAACAATTTCATGCATATCCTGCTCTTGACTATCTTTGGCTGAAATTAAGAAAAGCATAATCTACTCATAAACTATTTTTGCCTAAATGAGGACCCTACTGGCTGCACACCAATATTCTTTGGAGAATAAAGTGCTTCAGAAATATTTAGACAAGTCACCTCTCTGCTTGATATTTTTTAATGAAATTCAGTCATTTCCCAGAAAAAGTTCTGTGAGACTTAGAGGTGAGGGAAATTTTGTGCAGTTTGGCAGAGTGACAGCATGGCTGAACTTGGTTTTATAAGTCAATGTGAGCTGCCAAAATAAACCCCTCTTGTTTGGAGAAAATGTGTGAGGGAAGGGAAGGGAAAGGGAAGGGAAAGGGAAGGGAAAGGGAAAGGGAAAGGGAAAGGGAAAGGGAAAGGGAAGGGAAGGGAAGGGAAAGCTAGATGATTCAGGGTCCCAAAGGCCCCACCCAGCCTTGGGGAGGGTTACTTATTATGGATAGATGTCTCCAGTTGGAAGATAGGTTTCTTGGGTTTTATGCAAACTAGATATCATGTGCAGTCAGTTTTTCAGGTCACTTTGGAAGTGGGTCAGAAGGCTGCAGGGTATTTATCCAGCCCTACAGTCCATGCCCACTTCTTGTACTAATTCTTTTGCTTGTGCTTTACTGTGTTGTGCTTATCTCCAGGAACAACAACAAGGATGTTTCCCCAGAAAAGTGCTGCTTGGCCTCTCTGTCCACTTGGACACCTTTTTCCAGCCAAGTCTTGTTCTTTCTTACAACATGTTAATACCAACAGTCCCTCGTTGAGTCCACAACCATTCACTTATCAGTGTTTAAGACATACACTTCAGCCCCTTTTCTACTGGGAATTGAGACCTCAAAAGGTCTCACTTTGGACCACTGTTTATAGGGACCAAGAGTGGGCTTTAGTCTAAGTAATTTTCCATTCTGGCCTCAATTTGACTCTGTAAATCTCTTTGAAAGCTCAATAACAAAAACATTGTTCCACTTGGGGTTTTACTCAGGCAAGAAAAAGTAAGTTTTCAAGGCTGTTCATTGAAAAGCAGGTGCTCATTAAGACAGTTGTTCTGGGCCACACACAGACAGTGTTTCAGTTGAGTTCAAAAGAGGCTTAGCCCAGAGGCCTGGCAGGGGGAATATACCACCATAATCCACTCTATGAATAAAATCAACTTCTCTGAACCTCTGCATGCGTTGATGCTTTTGAGAGCAGGGGCTGAGTAATAAAATAACATCCTATTTTTTTTGCATTTTATAGAACAAGACAGGAATTGGTTCTTACTCAGAAGAGGTCCTGTTGCCTTCCAGATGCTCACAGGTTAGAAAGATTTTCTAAGGAGAGCATTATGAATAAGTTATAGCAACACTTCATGACCCTAAACCATTTTCCACAGTTTTCATGCAGTCAGAAAAGCTGCAAAATAAGTTTCATACAGATCAAAGGTCTGAAAAGAAGGGAGTTCACATGTAAAAGAGAAGAGTATCCTTTGTAAGATTTTAAATGTCTGCTGCAGTTGGTGGGTGCACATCCTAATCAGAATCTCTCTTCTTAGACTTAGCATGTCATATTTTAGCAGGTTCTGTCACATGTGATGAAACAAAATGGAAATAAATCCAATTTAAAACACCCTTATAAATGTCTATGAGAATTTGAAAGAGTTTAGGCTTTTATAATTCTCTCTTCTCATCTCCCTTAATTAGGGATCTGACTGCATTGTTTCATTTTTATTTTATTCTTTTATTAATCTACCCATGCTTTTATTATATATTTGCAGGCAAGTACATAAAATATTTATCTATATCATAATCTTACACTATTGTGACTAGTAATGCTTGTTTCACAATGAACTTAGTGCTCAAGCTGCAAGCCACAGAACCAATAATACATTAAATCTCTATTCTAGGAAATAGCTGCAATACAAATTATGCCTCTGAAACATTCCCCAAGGCACATATGCCCAGTGTCAGAAACATGAATACTTCATAACATGACTTTTATGAAGTGAAGACTGTAAGGGTTTTATCTGCTTGTTTGCTCAGGGCGAGATAGATTCTTAAATCTCTATTTCTAATCAGTCCTCATCTATTTGGAAGAGCTTGTCTGGATTTTTTTCATCCTTTTCTCTAGTGCTATCACTTAGCATTGCTATATATGACAAACATTAGTAAAATAAAAGCACAGCCTTATACCTTAAAAGTCTGAAAATTTTCTAAACTCAGTAACAATATCTGTCACCATTAATTCTAACTATTTATCTGTCACTGAGACAGACACATCTGAATTTGTATGCTTCTTCCCATCTCTTGTATTTTTGTTTTTTTTCAAAATAGTTCCTATTTTGAAAACTGTTCTATAAATCGGATGACAATAATCTTCATTGTGATAAATGAAAAATAAATGCTTCAACAGTAGGAGTATCATAGAGTTTAAAACAAAATAAATAATTGCTTTCCCACTGAAATAAATATTACATTTTGAAGCACAGTTTTAAAATCAGAATTTTGCTCATTTGCACTACACTCAGTAATGTTGCTTTTAAAAATAATCTCAATTGGTTATTACTGTAACAGTATCAGTAAACTGGTTTCCAGAAGAGAGAAAAAAGAAATCGACAATTTACTATAAACTGCATATCTAAGACACTATTTTCTTCTGACTTTATTTCTTAACACAGCAACATTTCTTCATGTCAATCTTTAAAAACATTTTAATTTCTTTCATTCCCTTAAAATATAGCACAAAATTCAGAGAAGTGTGCATGCCCACGCACAAACACACAGAAATAAGATACTGTTATCTCTTTTAAAAATTTGCTATTAATATCTGATAGCTCATTACTATCAGTATGGCAGCTGCTGGTAATTAACTTGTTCTGAAAATATACAAAGATGGGAGATATTCCTCTATTGCTTTAAGAGGATATTTAGGTCTCATTCTAATTCTTGTGATCTGTAAAATCTGCCATATGAGAACGCCGTAGACATTTGCTGACTATGATAAACCAGCAGTCCAACAAATAACTGCTTTAATATTGCAGACTGTTTGCATTCTTAGTGTATAAAAGTGTTTTCAATTTTATGCAAATCGACACTTAGCAATAGTTTTTGAACAGTATTGAATCTGTGCACATCTCAGACCAGACTCAGAAGCACTGGGCAAGACATCATATTGGAACAATTTTGACTTGTTTATTATTCTAATGAAAGTCAAGGAAATATCCATGCTCAATCCAATAAGATTCAAAATAGACCATGAACACTTCATAAAACTCCCACTGTGTATGTGGCATTGAGACTTATATTTCTTTCATGTCACAGTTTTTGATCTGAGTGACAGTTAATATTACAATTGCATTTGCTTTTACTTATTATAAACCAAGTCCTGCAAAGAGATGTCTTCAGCTTACATTGACCTCAAGGGAATAATTACAGACTGAAATGGTTTCTTAGAAACACAAAGATGAGTATTATTATTTCGCTTTTTTAATTTTTCCAAACACTATCCTTGATTTAGGACCTAGAACCTTCTGGTAGAATTTTGTGTCTAGGACTTAATGATTCTGACCCTCTTTCCATTTTGTTTTTGTGGTGTTTTGTTTTTTTTTATTATATTATTTTTCTTTTTTTAATTTTACAATTCCAAAAGTGAGGTTGAGACATATTTAAAGGAGGAGAAACTGATATTTATTGATGCATGCAAGTGAATGTCTTGAGAAATCATGTTCTGGATCAAACAAGACAATGGTTTCTCTGTTGCCATGGTTAAATAAATTCTGTGGGCATGCAAAGTTGGCATTACATTAGAAGAAGGACACTGGTAAAATGGGATAAATTTAGATTAAATGAAGAAGATTACTGAAAAGATTTCTCTAGAGACACAAGTGAAGCCAGTTTGTTCAGTGTTTTTGGAAAAGTTGCAGTCTTCTGTGAAAGAAAAGAATGGAAAAACATCAATTTTAGGTTAACATTAAACTTTTTATAGCAGTCTTAAAAAAATGCAGGTCTTATATTGAGTTACTTCGGTGGGACTCAGTAAAGACAGCTTAGAATCTTGTGTAAATGTATGCTTTCTTTCTAGAAAATCTATCAGTTGAGTGGATTCTATATAGAGAGCTTTATTACTATTTTGTAATTATATGTTTAGAAAATATACTTTTAAAGCATCTTTTAATGTTGCATTTCTGAAACAAAAATAAAATTAATAGGCTGGTACTGTCAAGCATTATGAGTGAAAAGGAAAATTTAGATATAAACTTTATGAAAATATAGTTTCTCTAAAATCTAAACATGTAGAAATATGGCAATTTTAGAGTGTTGTTTTAATAACAAAGACAGCAAATAGCCTTTCCTGAATTGCAGAAATCTGATTTGACTTCTTAATCACATCATGATTAGGTCTCTTAAATTTCTTCCTTTCACTCAACTTATGACTTCACATGGGTAAGTCTACTATCTTCAATTCCTTGCTTTAAACCTTTAGATTCCAAGAGGATGTTGTTTAGTTTCCTTTAAGGAAGATCAGAGTCCAAAAGCTCTGAGGGGTGTTAGGGCTTCTAATTATGTAAATCAATTAGAGTTTTCCCCTTGATCATGCTAGCTATCTGCAACATTCGGGTTCCATGCAGTATTGCTTCTTTCTAGGCATGGAGTAATCTGGATTACAATCTGGAATGAGAGAGTTGAGTGTGCTGTGGATCTGTCTGTGACCCCACAGAGGGTGACAGATTGGTGACTATGCAGGTCTATCAGAGGTGTGAAACAAACCAGACCTCTCTGCAAACTATGTGACACCATTTTATCAGCATGATATATTGATCTGTAAAACATAGCATCCATTCAAATAAAGGGGGATACTGTTCTGTGACCACGGGTATCTGAGAAGGACTAAATAATTGGTATGTTTCAAATTCTATCAATTCATTGACACCTATATATTCTGTGTCATATTTTTTTCTTAGAGAGAATAAAAAATCCTGTAGTTTGCATAACAACTAGAATCTGACAAGTTTGGAATTAGTTTCAAGATACTTTCTGTTGCAATAACTCTGATAAAACCATTCTTATTAGTCATAATAATATTTTAGCAAATGGCAAGAGCACTTTATGGGGGATTCATGTGATATTATCCCCTCTTTTTGTGTTATCCCTGAAATTAAAACATGTAACAAAACAAAATTGGGGGGAAAAATGAATTAAAGTGAGCAGAATAAAACCCATATAAAACTGGAAATAAAAAGGGAAATTCATATTTCTTGGGCATGCTGTGTAAAGAGTCCTTGATTACTGAGGGTCCTGTTCTGAGGGTCCTGTTCTGTAACAGTACCTAAATACAGCATTTATGTACAGTGCATTGATATGTCTAAAGGTAGTTCACATTTAGAGAAAGATAAAAGCTACAACGCCTAAAAACATCTTGAGTTTTCCATACAACTATTACATCTAATCTTGCATCCTGTTTCCAGCAAAGGCTATACAAGTCACTTCCCAGGCAAAAGTATCACTTTAGAATAATAGAATGGTTGGAAGGGACACGTTCTACAGAACTAGATTGGTGAGAGCCCCATCTAACCTGACCTTGAACACTTCCAGAGATGTAAGTCACTTCTGGACATGTTTCTGTGTCTCACCACCTATAAAGGGGTTCCTCCTAATATCTAATCTAAATCTGCTCTCTTTCAGCTTAAAGTCATTCCCCCTTGTCCTATCATTGTACTCCAGGATAAAGAGCCCCTGCCATCTTTAACCCTTTTTAAGAACTGGAAAGCTGCTCTGAGGTCTCCCTGGACTCTCTCCAGGCTGAACAGCTCCATCTCTCTCAGTCTCTCTTCAGAGAAGATCTACATGCTTCAGCCTCTGATCATCTTCATGGCCCTCCCCTGGAATACTTCAACAGGCCCACGTGTTTCTCACGTCAGGGGCTCTAGAGCTGAATGCAGAACTTCAGTTGGAGATCTCAGGAGAAGAGCACAGGGGGACAATTACATCCCCCCAGACTGTTGGACAAGTTGCATTTGGTGCAACCCAAGCTGTTTTGGCTTTCTGCGTTGTGAGTCACCATTGCAGGCTCATATTCAGTTTTTTATTCACCAATATCCTCATGTTCTTCTGCTTAAGGCTGCTCTCAGTCTACTTTTTGCCCAGCCTCAATCCACATTTGGGTTTGTTCAGAGTCAGATACAGGACTTGGCCTTCTTGCCTTTGGACACTTTCTGAGGTTCACACAGGCCCTACTCAAGCTTGTCAAAGTCACTGAGAATGGCATCCCTTCCCCCTAGAGTATAACCACAGCGCACAACTTGGTGTCATCCCCTTTTCCAGTCAGTGGAAACTTCACCAGTCTGTCATAACTTCCCAGTGGAAATGTTATGGCTTAACATTTCCCAGTTTCCTCAGGACCCTTTGGTACATCTTACCAGATCCCATGGCCTTTTCCTGTTTTCAGTTCCTTAGGCATTTTCGAACCTGGTCTTCTACAGTGGGCGGTACTTTGTTCTCCCAGCCCCTGCCTTTTAATTCTGTGAATTGGCTAGTGTGGCTGGAGCACTTGCTGGTGAAGACTGAGGCAAAAGTTTTATGGAAGATTAAAATTCAATAGTTATTTGAACTAAAACAGGCAATCTTACCACTAAATACTGATTTTATTTTTGCCATGCTTTTAAATTACTGCAAGCTTTTAGAAAACACAATGACAATAACATAATCATCAAACTCAAACTTAGAAGAATACCAGTTATAATTTTTTCCTGGACCTTAAAGACAAACTGTTTCTTTATAAGAAACTTATGCCTACTATGAAACAGCTATCTAAACCAAAATATTGAAAACAAGTGAAATAAATATTTTGTACATTGTTATGCCCTCCGAATGCAAGCATCAGAGATCCTTTAAACTCAACAGTTATTTTACAAGTCATGCCTGTGAACTGCTGTTACCAGACAAACAAAAAAAGAAACAAAAGACATGATGATAATGAATAAATCTTGGACATTCAGAATTTAAAGAAATGCAAACACTTATATGTATGTAGTCTGTCAAAAAAATAATGGTATGGAACACTGACCAGCAAATATTCTTCATGAATAGTGACTGTATGCAATTCTCAGAAATATATTAGAAAAATTAACACAGAAAAGTGAAGTTCCTGAAGAAAGCCCTCCAAGAATAACTATTTAATTTTAATTAACTGACCAATTCTTTTGAACTCTTAAAAACCAACTTATGGTAATAGAATTTCAAACAGAGAGAAAAATAAAATGTGTATTTGCAAAATAAAAATATATAGTGAAGGATGCATCAAAAATAGCAGCAGCACCAGAGTTAATTGAGTGGTGTTGCCAAGTTTGCAACTAAAGATTACACTTGTGCTTTCAGCTATGAAGTCATTAAAATTGTCTCAATTCCCACCCTGCTGCAGCAGTTATCACCTTAGCCACACTGCCATAAGATGACATTAATCCCTCCGAGGAGCTCTGAACTCTCAGCAAAATGCTTCCCCTGAAAATAGGACACTTGGATGCAAACCTTGTTTCTTGTCTCCCATGAGAGCTGCTTTAAACCTCAGGTCATAGCAGAGACTGGGCTGTAAACAGCAAAGGAGGAAAGAAGAAACTCTACAGCCTTCTTGTTTACCTTCAGCCAGTGTTTGGATAGAAACAGCTATTCATGGATTCAAGATGTGATAGAGAATGGTTTTATTGACTTTGTAAAGAAATTTGTTTGGGAAGCTGAGTGGCTTGACTCTGACAGGAAATCTTATCCATTAACTCTTACAGAAAAAGGGTCGCCAAAATGTTCATGCATTCAAAATGTAGATGGCAAGATTTACTGTGGAAAGAGCTGATCCTGGAGATATTTATGGTAGATAATTTAGTTATACAATACTTAATTTGGGTCCTGAGGGTTTATAAGTACTGCTGTGTCAATCTCCTGGACCCTAAGTTTAGAATTAGATCGAAGTCAGATATCAGCTTCCTGAGATTGTGGAAGTGGTTGAAAATTTAGAGATAAAACCTTTGAGGATTCCTAAGTCAAACTGGAAGACGTTGTTTATGCTTTGGAATATTATGACTAGGTGTCAGCCTTTTTTCTTTTTTTATTTTTACTTTATTAATATACTAATATAGCTTTTGAAACTGTGATTCTTCTATGAAAAGTACACAATATAAAGAGATAGAGTTGGATGCAGCATAAATTAGAAAAAATGACGAAATATTCTCTAGAAACAAATGAAATATGCAGGTTGTGAACATGACTGTTTTTAACAAATCTGTTACAAGGAAACAACAACTGAAAAATGATCAACAATATGTGTGATACTGACAAAATAGAAAAGATTAAAAGAATGCAGTTAATCTCATAAAGTATATTCAATATGTACATGTATACATGTATGAAGTAGATGCAGCTGTAATGGATGGATCCACACAGCCTAGTTGTTGCTGTGGTAAACCATTGCACATAAACTACAAGACAGAACTAAGCCAGGAAATGAAAGGTATAAGTAATAGTTCCACAAAAAAATCAAGATATGAAAAAGAGGATATGGATGGGGATGTCCAGAAATTCATATGAATGTAATCACAGTTTCATTTCAAGGTTGTGATACCTTTCTCTGACCAAGATTTACCATACTCTTTTTTTCTTTGAGTGTATTCATTTGTCATTAAAGAACACAAGCATTTGAAAAAATATGCCAGAAAAATGTATAAATTTAAGATATTAAGATTTTAGAAGAAACATTAAATTGCACTTGCTTTATATTTTGATAGAGTAGAAGATGAAAAGAGGATATAATTTTTTCACAATGCAGCTTGATTTCAAAGCATTGAGGGGCAAAATTTTCTTTCTAATTTGTAACTAACTCAAATTAACTGTTTTTGTTTGTTTTGTTTTATTTCCCTCTCTATCCTTTCATCTAAATGTTCTTTAATTATACAAAATTATAATCAGGATTTACAGAAAGATAACATGACAATTGCAATGCAATCAGCATCAACTCCTGCTTCATGATGGAAACTTCTCCACTTTTGATAAGGATTCTCTACTGCTTCCAGAAAATAAGTTTAAAAAGAGATTTCTTAACTTCCTATTTGACTTTCATTATGTGAACACTGTATAATAGCAGTAGGATACTAATTTCAAAGTGATTAAAATTAGCCATTATTTCACACTTTTAGTGTTAGCAAAGAGAGACACGCATTGGTGTAATAAAAATACAGACTCTATAGTTTTAACAATTATATTAATTTGTCTTCTGGAGAAGAATTAATTTCTTAAAATTACATCCTATTAGAAGAATTTGGTGCTGCAGTAACTTGATTATACAATTAATCACTTCCATATAAGTTCTGGGGAAAAAAAAATCTACTGGAGTGGAATTCATATGGTAAATTAGTTTATAACCATACCTTCCAGGCATTAAATTTGTTTTCTTTTAGCAGTTTTAAGTTCATTTTCAGTGAAGCTACTTGAAAAAACATATGAATCACCAGGATGATCAACTTTCCATAAATGTAAGGTCTGTCAACCCATACCCATACCTTGCTATCAAAACATATACAAAATAAAAAAAATATTTTTGCCAACATTTTACAGCTTACTTTAGAAAAGCATCCTTAACTAAACAAAGTAATATGGCACTTCTCAAATTTGCTTCAGTTGTTGCTGTGTAAAATGTGTACCACAGAAGGCATGTTTTAAAAGAAAAATGGAATACTAACCTGACACAGGATAGGGAAGTGTCACAGTGAGCTGCAAAGGTTAGGATTAGAACTGTTTCAAAGTATTAAAAATTCCTACTGACAGTGTAAACTGTCAGTAGGATTTTATCTTGGAAAAGGTACAACCCAAAATCTTGGGTAGAAAGTCAGAAACTGACCTTACAGCTTGTTAGCTTTAAAATATGATCTACATTCTGAAAAACTTATCTCTACTAGAACTACCTACCCAGCCAAAAATTACTAGATTTTTCTCGAAATATTACTAGTTGCTTTTTTTTTTTTCCCCTGCAATAATGCTAGATGGTAGAACCTGATATTTGACTAGTTTCTAGCCACCATGTGCAGTACACTGGAAAAAATTCAACAACTACCTGTACTTTTTCTGTTTATCTCTTTGCATAGCCAGACATGTCTTCAGGGGAAAAAAAAAAAAAAAGGTTCTCATTATTTCTACTTTCAATCTTTTAAAAATATTTTATATGCTCTGTGTTTTCAAGTTACTCAGACCAAGAAGATGGAGTGAAACCTCTTAGAAGAAGCAAACGCAGGTTACTCCAGCACTGGTTTCTGTTGTTCCAGGTAATAACCATCAGATTGTATGGTTTGTTAGGGCACTTGAGTTCCTTTACATATTATAAGTAGTGATTGAGGTGAACTACTTCATGGAATTGAACTGCACACTGTAAATAAACAAGAAATGCTCACTTTCCAGGGGAGAGTGTTTTAGTTTGGTTTCAACATCTGCCGTCCATCTCCATGGGCACATTTTAGAACTCGTGTTTCACCAAGTGACCAAAAAAGTGGAAAACCAAGAAAGTGGAAATTATAATTCTGAAATAGATGACTTGAGCTGTTTTCCATATTTAGTTATGTTGGTATTGTGGTCATTTTCAGTAACAAATATACCTTTTAATTTCTGGTGATAAACTGTTCTTCCTACCAGGATGTTCTTTACAGTTTTAATGGGAATCAGAATAATAAAACAGTCAATCCTTTCTGAATGAAGCCTACTGACAGATGAAGTTGGCAATCCTGAGTGCTTAAATGAGTGTTTCACCAGTTTTGTAAATGGAAGCAGATGGCAGCTTCCTGGAGAATGTGCACATTCCCTGGGGGAGAGGAGAAATGTTACAGCACTCCACCACTGCACTGAAGCAGATAATTAGGCAATTAAGTCTATTAAAAGCTGACAAAAGGAAAAGTATAGATGAATCTTCTCCTTAGGCTCCAGTATGGCAGCACTTGCAATAGCCTAGAAAAATTCACAGTGAGCACATGATTTATGAGTTTTAAGTCTGATTTATTGTGAATTACATATGTATAATGCCATGCACATATACCATATTTATCCATATATGTTTACACACATAATACAAGTGACATTACAAATGTTTTCTCAGGCTGTGGTGAATTTGTTTAAAATCCGAGGCAAATGCAGTTTATGCTCTAATTTCTGCCAGAGGACTTGATTCCACACAGATCTGTTTCAGGATGCTGAAATGTGAAGACTGGGAAATATTCAGTCGCTTGTGGAAGCTAGTTGTCTTTTCCAGTGCATCTGGGAGAGACAAATGTTTGCATTTGAGTATTATGAGTAGAGAGAGAGATTCTCCACTTCTTAGCAATAGGTTTGCTAGGAAATGAGCAAATCTTCAGCATGACTCTGTGTGTGTCTGCACACATCCTTAAACAATAGTCAGATAAACCCAGCTTAAACACTCACGTCACAGAAAGAAAGATTCTGGAAGGAAAGATTTAGTAAGAATTATTAGTTTTGGGATGTGGCATAAAGCTACTTAAAAGCCTGTGAAAATAACTAGATTTTAGAAAAGGTGATCATTGTCAGTGGAATGTACAGAAAATTCCATTAATAAGATCTAATCTATGAGACAGTTATGTCAGCAATTTCCTCTTTATATGATTTTGGAGTTAATAAAAACATTGGTGGAACTGAAATTAATATAACTCTCATATTTGTTGAGTTAAATGCTAGCACTATAAAAGGTGCAAAATAATTTTATCAGTTAGACCTGCTTATTTTTGGTGTATGAGTACAAGTAATAGATTTCAAAGTTTGTTTCTTGAGAGTTCCTTCTGGTACAAGGAAAAAGGCACATTTTAAGGGACTTCCCAGTCTGCTCTTTCATTAGCTGAAAAATGAATATGCAACTATAAATTTTTCTGCCTCTTTCCATATATTCGCATACACATAAGTATTTTATTAAAATATATGGATTAGATATACACTCTTGAGTCTTTAAATTTATTATTTACTAATAATATATTAATATTACTAATATTATCATACTATTATATTATAATTTATATGTTATGTTATACCATGACTCAGGAGTCAGTCATGTTGCCAGGTACTATAAAAACACAGGAGAAAATAAATGTGGATTAATGCACATTTTAAAAAATCTATAACTACACAGTATTTAAAGACATATATGTGGTTACAGGAACAAGAACAATAAATTAATTACAGATAATGTAATAAATAAAATTCCCCTCAAATAACTTAGAAAGACCCTGACAATAAGGAAATGGAAAGAACCCAAAGTTAAAGCAACATCAGGCAGAGTATACATTGTGATATTTGATACAATGTGGCACAGAATAAAGAAATGAAAATAAAGAAGTAACACAAAACCTTAGAAGAATAAAAGAAATAATAAAAAGTTTGAGCAAGATTAGAGGATGATAGCTACAAGATGAAGCTATGGATAGGTAATATGACCATCTTCTTAAGACATTTCAAAACTAAGTTAATTTAAAATAACTTTTCTTTCTAAGAGGGCTATAGCTTTTATGTTGCTTGAGTACTTGGTTTATTCTACATCAATATTCTCCGTCTTGAATTGTTCCTTTGCAATAAAAGTGAAAAATTCCTTAGGTTATTTCTCTGCAAACAAGATATTTTTTCCTAAATTACTTTGCAGTTTTATTTACTTTTTAAAACATGGCATCCTTGAACTATTCCTACCTTGTTCTGTACATCAGTGACAGTTTTACATTCTCTTCCAGTAATTTCTGGATAGTTTCCAATTTCTATGACTATTTGTGAGGCCAAGAATATAAATGTTCTTTCACCACTGCATCGTAATTCTAATGCCCAACCTTTTGCAGGTTTCAGAGAGATAGCTCACATGCATGAGCACACAACTGGGTTTTATATATATATGGCTGTCACTGAGGAAAGAAACTAGGAAGGTCTCATTGTCCTCTTTGTCCCCCTCCCTTCCTCAATGAAAATTGTTCTTTGCATTGGCAAATGCCATTTTAATGCAGGAAATCTAATGTCCCTGTACTCCCTCAGAGTGCCTTTTGAGAGTTTGATTTCCTTTCAAGCAAGGAGACTAGACTGACCTTCATCAGATTAAGCTAGCATTCTTGAAGTTTCCTTAGATGACTTCTCATAGGGAAAAAAAAAAGTGATAAAAACTCTGAGACTGTTCAAATACATTGGCTTTATACAGATTAACTAGGAAAAGAAATTAAAAAGTAGTTCAGGCCACACAGTCCAATGATTCCTTCTGATACTTAATTCAATGTACCTGTTATTTATTCTTTAAGTATTTCTCTTTTCTGCTTAAGAATTATGAATATATTACTGACAACTGAAAAGGCACAAAAAGGATGAAAAGTCTATGTAGTTTAGAAGTTGCTTTAGTATAAATAACACATAGTTCTAGGAACTTGTACCAAAGTTATAAAAGTTGTTTGTCTATTATGACAATGAAATTTTTGTTAAAAGGATAAGTTATATTTGATATTCTGTAAGAGACATAATGGATTTTGAGGCCAAGAAATCAAGATTAAGAGACTTTCAAGCAGATTGAAGTGAAATAATGTGGTACCTAGTGTAAAGTATAAAGTTAAAATTGTAGTTATTTCTAGAATGCCATCCAGTTTTAAGTTACAGAGAAATATCAGTATTTTAAAATACTATAAATAATTAAATGAAGATTTTTGAAGCAAGTTTAATGTTTTTGAATGAGAAGATTTCATGTTATTTTTTTAACTGCTACTCAATTTTAAGTTACATAAATTTAAAAAAATGTATTTAATTAATTTTTAAAATAGACACTAATTCTATGATCATATAGAAACTTGGTTCTGAACAGTTCTTTAATTCTACTAGAATATTTCTTTGTCTATTGTTTTTATTCAGTTGATAGAATGCCTAGATTGGAAGGGAGATCATAAAGGTGTCTAACTCAGTTTCTGTTTAAGTGCCTACAAGTCATTTTTGGCAGATGTTCTTTCCACTGTTTTAAACAGTGGTGGTGGAGGTGTCAATAATGGGTTTAGTAGTAAAATAAGTCCTTTCCTACTGGCCAGGCCTCTGGCAGCAGGTAGTAACCTTATTGAGACGACCAGCACCTCAAAACCCCCTCCCATTCGTAAGTTCTTTTAATAATGACTGATTCTGTCTATTATATAACAAAATATTTATTAATAGACGGGAAAACCATTGACTATAAGACTTAAAACTAGACTAATATTACACAGGTATAAAAACAAAAAGGAAAAGCTACTAGTAGAATTTATACAGTGCACAATGAGGTACCTTTGAGTTACAACTAGCAAAGAAATAGTATAAGCTTAGGATTCAAAGTATCTTACCATCCAATCATTGGTGCAGCACCCATCAAGATTCTTTCTCTCAATCTCCGGAGAAGTAACCGCGAGCCTGGTCCAGGACTCGGGGAGAAGTCCCTTACACATGGTGTGTGTGTGTATGGAAACTTCTGCTTAGTAATAACTCGTGTGCCTTTTATAGCATAAAACAGTGTCTCTTGAGTCATCAAATTTTTCTTTATCTCTTCCTACACTTGTTTTCCAGATGTTTAGCTTTACGGCCTGAGCCTCCTGGTGCCAGAGAGACTCTGCTGAGTCCTCCAACTCCAGGGTCATCTCTGGTGTTCCATTTACTCTGGTATGCAGGAAGGGGGAGGGGAGTGCCACTGCCACACAGGAGGCTCCAGCACCTTGCCAATCTAGTTTAGTACTGTGCTGTCCTTACCACCAGACGTCTCATCTCTTTAATTTCTTGGCTATGATTATTATTGATCTCCTCCTGCATACACAAAAAGAAGGAAAACTGAAAAATATAGTCGGTTTGATTACTTGTTCCAAATATTTTTCAAGGAACATGTGTCAGCCAGGTTTATCTATATCTAGTAATTCCTCTTCTGTTTTTATAAAAAATAGGGACCATAGAGCTTTATCCTGTCTTTCAAAATCTGAACAAGTATCCCTGAATTCTAAAGAGATAAATTACCCAAACTCTGAGACTTCATTACCCAAAGTCGAAGTGGTTTTATATGAAATTAACCTATAAAAGGAAAATGTATTAATTAATCTGAACAATTTTAAAGTTCTTTCTTGCTTATTCCTGACTAAGATTTTATCTTTCTCATTGTAACTGCCATCTGTTCTGTGTTCATCATGTTAGTATAATGTGAGTTACCTCATTTTTGTGGCATTAGTATACATTTCAAAGTTTCCATGTTGCTGTTAACCTAGTTGCAGAGTAACTGCTTGTGTAACTTTTTACCTTAGTATATTTTATTTATGAAGTGGCTTTTCTGGTTTTCCTCAGGTCAGCTTTTGCTTAGTACCTTGTCCTAGGCTTCAATTTTTCTATATAATCTCTCCTGTGTTTGAAGTTCATGAAGAAATATTTAGCCAACCTGATTTTTAAAAACAATATTCCCAGCTTTCTTGCAGTAGGACTGTTTATATGTGTACTTTCAATACCAATCATTAAAAAAGCAATATTTTAAAATGTCTTTAGCACTTTCTGACCTATTTCTTGGGATATTTTACAGGCTTTCAGAGTTTACTAGTTCAACTAGTAAAATGATGTAACATTAATATACAAAATATGTATAATTCTATGGTTCTAATAAAATAACACAATAGAAAAATATTTAAGTCCTTCATACATTTTTATATTTTGTTTTGCTTCTTAACACAAGAATTATGAACTTATTTTCAATATTTCAAATTTTTGAATGTGTAGGACAACCTGTCCTGGAGGTACTACATATAACTATATATTCAAAGAATTTTACTGGGATTCTGTTCACAAAATATTACCTCTTTGTCAATAGCTACTACAGCTTCACCATTCATCTAGGTTATATTTATTGTCTGTAAAGAAATGAAAAAGGCAATTTTAATGTTTTAAGAGATGTGATCTAATATAGATTTTTTTTTTCCCCCAAGAGCCAGTTCTGCTGAGAAGCACTAACCACTCATGCACTCTGAACAGGTAAGGAAAATCATACCCCACGTGTCATGCTGTCCTGCTCTCACAGTACCATACCAGGTAGCTAAAGTATCCCAACACCTATAATACCTATAATAACAACCTGTAATACCAACCCTTCACATGATTCTGACAATTTATCAAAAAAAGCTGCATCTCCACACCCTTCTAGAATTGCCAGTGAAATCTTGCCATACAGTAATTTATTAATTTTCTTCTCAAATATCTATTGTTCCATATTTCACATTCCAGAAAATGTGTATTTGGCCTCAGCATACAAGGCAAACAAAAAAGTTATTTATGAAGCCATGAAGTCCTGTAACAGACCTCTTCATCTGGAGATGGTGAACTGTTCTTTATACTTCCTTAGGCTTTTGCTAACACTATTTTGTTACTTACATAAAAGAAAAAGTATAATTGTACTCTGTCCTTCCATAATTCTTTCATAGGAATGCTCCCCTCATACGAATGATTATGTCTGTCATCTCATCCATATCTTCATTTCTTCTGGATTGTATTTCCTCATTCAAAACTCCTTTTCATCTCACTTTCCTGATGACAGCTTTCTTCTTCTAGCTTTCATAGCTTTCCTAAAGCCAAAAGGTATAAAAATGCAATGGCTGAATGCATTAGTACCTGGCTGACTCTCTTATTTGTGTCTAATATATATGCATTAACATAGAGCTGAACGTATTTTATCATTTAATATATATCATATTATTTTATAGTTTTCATATGTATGTATGTATGTATACACGCATACATATATATAATTTACACGTGCATACATACACACATGTTTTTGGCCTTACCTGGCTTTGTTTTCTTATTTTTCAAAAATGTCATGTCTTATTCATTCATTCTTTCACATCTTAAAATTTGGATTTCATGAAAAAGCCACTCTATGCCTCTTTTAGACAGTGGAAAGAGTAAGGTTGAATTAGAAATTCACATTACTTTTCCCACAAACCTGTTATTGTCAAATACTCTAAATGAAAAGCTAGTTTATTAATTAAATACTTTCATGCACCTTTGAAATAAAATGAAGTCTAATTTCATGAAACAAATGCACAATAATTCAGAAATAAGCCTCCATCCTGAGGCAATGATTCAATTCATGGTAAAAGCTGAAGTTGTCTAATTTGATCCCACCTATGACATTAATGTATATTCTTGTTCAGAAGTTTTCAGACATGTTAATTTAAATGGAAAAGTCAAAGATATGAAATTTTTCTTACTTTAAGTATAATTCTTTATTTGCAATTTAAAACTGAAGATGTTATAAAGTTATCTTAAATCTTGACCTAAGCTGTGCCCACAAGGATCTTTTGACAAAAGCTTTCTAGGTATTCTATGAAAATCTCACTGTCTAACCAAAAATTAGACATTTTGAATGCGTTTTCACAAAGTACTCACAAAAACCCCCAAGACAAAGTGCTGTCTTTCACAAATACTGATTCATCTATAACAATATTTTTAAAACAAATATAGGTTACTTTCATGAAAAATGAGAACTATCCCAGTTTTTAGGGCATCCATTATTTTTGTTATTTTTTTTTTCTGTTAAAAGGTTTCTATAACTGTTCTTTACCTAAAGAAAAATATTATTCTCTCAATTAAGTATCCTAATCCCTCATCACAGGTGCCTTAACAAACAGCTATAGAAAAAGACAGCGTTAAACAGAATGCAAAGTTGATTCTAACATCTCTCTTGCACTGACTTCAAAACGTGAATGAGGCACGTGCTAAAAGCTTCATTATTGGCATTATAAAGCTTCTGTTGGCAGCTTTATAAGAGGTAGCACTTTCAGCCATACAGCATGAAAATGCTTCATTTTCCCCAACTTGTCACAGTACATTAATTGACTCAATTATCTTTTGCTGGCCTCATTTGTTAGCTCCTGACATTTAAATTGAGAATTTTTAACAGAGAACTCTATATTAAACTAGAATATGTTTACTGTATACCATTAATATTTGGGTTTCAGGATGTAAGTGAATTGTTAATCTAAGTGTATACAAATTTCCCTTCATCAAAATATATTATTCACTTAAATCTGAAAATGTAACATCAGTCAATATGTCTACAAGCATATACATGTATATGCACATAAAATTATGATGACTTTAAACATCAAAATTCTATTCGTTACATTCTTAACTTTACAAATTAGGCCCTCAAAACTTAGAAAATTAAGAAGGAGTTGTTATTGCTTCCAGTTTTTCACTTATTTGATTCTTTAATTTGCTTGCATATATTCTTTGCAACGCCATTTTAATGAGATCATAAATGTCATATTTTCTACAAGTCCTCTGTCTTTTTGCCTGCAAAAGAGAATTGTTCAGTATGTGAATCTTGATAGTACCTATTATTTGGAAGAACAAAGTGTCTCTCTGCTACTGAATCTTAAATTGAGTGGTTAGAACCAGGACATTATGGTACTATAAACTAACTTTTATAGTTAGCGGAATATTATTTTGGAACTCTATATTAAACTTGGAATTGAGACACATTTTGCACATAATACTGGACAAAGCAGCCATAAAAGACTCTTTTTTTTTTTTTTTAAATTTTGTAAATAAGTTTCTGAAAACCTATAAGAGAAGACAGCCAAGATATTGAAATGCTATATACACAACTTTCTCTGAAATCTAGAGAACTGACTAAGTTTCTAAGTTTCTAACATTTCTAAGAATATGCATAGAAGAATAAAATTGTTACAACTGGAAAAGATCTCCAAGATCACAGAGCATTGAATCACACCAGTGAAATACCACTTCTGCCTTCACCAATAAACCATGTCCCCAGTTGCCACATCTAGGTACATTTTGAACTCTTCCAGGGGTAGTGATTCCACCATATACCTCAGCAGCTTGCTCCAATGCCTGACCACCCTTTTGGAGAAGAAATTTTTCCTAATATCCAATTAAACTTCTCCTGCAACAACTTGAGGCTGTTTCTTCTCATCCTATTGCTTGTTACTTGGGAGAAGAGACTGACATCTACCAAGCTTCAGCTTCCTTTCAAGCGGCTGTAGAAAGAGAGAGAAGGTCCTCCCAACCCTCCTTTATTTCAGGTCAAACAACTCCAGCTCTCTCAGATCTCTTTATGAGATCTGTGCTCCAGTCCCTTCACCAGATTCATTTACATTCTCTGGACATTCTCTAGCCCCTCAATATCTTGTTTGTATTGAGGAGCTCAAAACCAAACACAGGATTTGAGGTTAGCCTCACCAGTCTTGAGTACAGGGGAGAGATCTCTGTCCTCATACTTCTGGCCATACTATTTTTGATACAGGCCAGGGTACAATTGGCCTTCTTGGACACACTGGCTCATGTTCAGCCCCAGTCAACCAGCACAGCAAGGTCCTTCTCTGCTGAGCAGCTTTCCAGACATCCTTCCCTCAGCCTGTCCAAGTTCAGGATCCAGCACTTTGCCTTATTGAACCTCAGACAATTGGCTTTGGCCTGTAAATCCAGCCTCTCCAGGTCAGAGCCTTTCTACTCTCCAGGAAGTCAAGACTCCTACTCAGATTGGTGTCATTCACAAATTTACTTGGGATGCATTTAATCCTCTCATCCAGGAATAGAGATATTAAAAAGGACTTACTCCAATACTGAGCCCTGGGGAACTTGTGACCAGCCACTGTCAGCGGATTTAACTTCATTCACCACTGTTTTCTGGCCCCATCATCCAGACAGTTTTTTACACAATGAGCATTCCACATCCTAGTCCTAGTCATGAGCAACCAGACTCTCCAGAAGAATGTTGTGGGAGACAGTGTGAAAGACTTTACCAAAATCTGAATTACAACATCCATTGATTTTCCCTCATCTGCCAAGTGGATCACATTTTTATAGAAGTAGATCAGGCAGGTCAAGCAGGACCTGTCTTTTATAAACCCATATTCTCTGGGCCTGATCTCCTGGTTGTCCTGTACATCCTGTGTGACGGCACTCAAGAAGATCTGCTCCATGATCTTCCCTGGCACCGAGGTGAGGCCTGTAGTTCCCCAGATCCTCCTGTCCAACTATTTTGCTACTCATATTTGCTAATTTACGGTCAGCTGGGACCTCCTCACACAGCCAGGACTGCTGGTAAATGATTGAAAGTGGCCCACTCAGCACTTCCAGGAGCTCTCCGTATTCCAGGGTAAATCTCAGATGGCCCCATAGATTTCTGTGTGTCTCAGAGGTGTAGCAGGTCTCGAATTGTTTCCTCCTTGTTCTGTGGAGATCTCATTTCAGCTCATGGGGCTGGGCAACCTGAGGACAACTTGTTGTGTTATTAAAAACTGAGGCAAAGAAGGCCTCAGACATTTCCTCACCCCATGTTATTATGATTCCATCCCCCAACTTGTGAAACATAGAGATTCTCCTTAGCATTTCTTTTTTTGGTGACATATTTATAAAAACGTTTTTCACAACTTTAGCCAGATTAAGTTCTAGTTGGGTTTTGGCCCTTTCATTTTTTTTCCCTGCATATTCTCATGATACCTTCTGATTTCTGACACATGATAGTCCTCCTGAGCTGCCTGTCTGTTCTTCCAAAGGTCATAAATTAATGAACACAAGAAATATTTCCAGACACATGAGCTTGGTTTCTTTAATCTGGGAGAATTTTTCCTTATAATAAAGACTAGAAACTCACACTATGATTTGAATTTGCAAAACCTTTCTTAGATAAATCCCAAGAAAGGCTCATAGGTTGCAACTGGCTAGAGATAATTTCCAAAAGGCAGTTTTGACATGATAAAATGCTATTCAGAGAAATAAGATGAGGTACTTTAGACAATGGATGTTCTCAGTGAAAGAGAATCATCTAAGGTGAATGCAATTTTCTGTTGCAGACACAGAATTTAGGGCCTTCTTATTTACCATTTCTTGTTATATAAGAAACAGTCTAAAGAACACTTCAAGTTGAAAGATATTTTTGGCCATGAAAGGAAATGAATACTTACAGTCACAGAATGTTTTTTCTTTTTTTTTATCTTTTTTTCTTTTTCTTTTTTTTTTTTTTAATCTAGACTGGCATTAGTTTCTTTCTTTCTTCCGAATGTGAAAAGAGGAAAATAAAACTCTCTACTGAAAGACCTCCTTCAAAAAAACTCCATTTTCATGGTCTGATCCAGCTTCTTGACAGATTTTTCATTATCAGTATCGATATTGTATCTCTGCTTTTATCTCCCTTATTGTCCAAGAGTAAAAAAGATGAAGAGCTTATAGCAAAGTTAAGAATATGGTAGTACAATGAAAAGAAAACCATCTCAGAATACCCAGATTCACCATCAGAAACTAGTTTCAGGTATATTGGATTTATAAATATGGATATAGATAAATGATGCTACTAAGGCAAAATACTTTTCCTCAACTCTGGTCTTTAAGCCCTCAGACCATAAAATAAAAGATACTTTTAGTGTTAATCAATAAGTGCACAGATACAGAAGAGGACTTGTTCGGGCCTCAAATAAAATAAAAGCTGAACACTTCCTCTGCCCAGAAGCTCTATGCCCTGAAATTACCTAAATACGCCATTGTTCCCTGCTTCTAGCTACCCAATCTTCTTTAGGGAATATATTTCTCAGCAGGTGCAGGCTATCTGCATCCAGCCTGAGTTTCAGAAAAAATTAATAAACAGCTAAGCAGAGGGAAAATTGCACAGTCTCAGGCACCCACTCTTTAAAGATGTGATTAGAAGAAATATACAGCATGCCAGAAGATTTAGAACATTTCAGAGATTAATTCAGTACTATATTTGCTTGTAAATGCAGCTCATTGCTGAGGAAGAAAAAGAGACACTTTTATGATGTCCCAGTGACCCAGTGTTTAGACTCTCTGTTCAAAATTTAGGAGACCAGAAAATTCAGTGCCCGTCTTGGCTTCAGAACTGTACAGCTTTTTAAAACATTTTTAAAGCAATTTAACAAGGGTAATAGCTCCTGCATCTGTTTATTTTAAACAACAACTGCAACAACCAGGTATTTGTGCAATAAATGAACTGTTTTAATCCATCAAACTGAACTCAAGGATTACCTAGATTTGCTTAAGGTTTTGAGAACATTTAGAATTATCGGAAAGGTGGTCCTGGCTTTAATAGAAGCTTAAATTTAGTCTACATATCTGTTTTCTTCTGTTGTAGCTTTCAAATGGGATAATCTAGAAAATTTTGAAAGACTGTCTTCTAAACTAAAAAAACTCAAACCAAATAGTTTGATATTGTCACACATCATATAGCATCTCATTTTTGAAAATTTAACTTCTGGAAAAGTAGCAACCAAAAGAAAATGAGATCTTTCAATGGAAAATTTGGGTTTTCCCCAGCATTATGTGATGTTGGCAACACCACAGTCAACATGTGAGATTCTACAATTTCTTTGATATCAAAAAATACACTCATAGACATAATGAATATTACATACACCTGGAAGTAAATAACTGAGTAAAAAAAGTGAAATCAAATCCTTGATGAAAGGATTTAGCAGTTTTTAATTTGTTTTTAAAATATTTAATAAAAAAATTAACAGTAACTTTTATACATCCCAACATTTTTTCTAAACTGGCAATCATAAATGAAAACTTAATCTGTTCATTAAAGAACGGGAAAAATGAATTTGAGTTATTTATAGTATTGCACTATAATTATTCCAGCTAAACTTAGAGCACTTGTTTCATATCATAATGAGCCGATAAATTATCATTTAATGTTTGCATTTTTGGTTCCTTGGAGACATCCCCACAAGCACATGGTAATTACTGTGCTGTATACACATGAAATCATAACATGAGTATTTATTACAATGACCTCACAATTCTGATATAAATAAAGAGAAAGGAGATGATGCAAAAAGATGGGCTGGGGGAAGAGAAGTTCAGATCCTGATCTTAGGACACCAGCACTATCAGATTTCCCAAATACTTTCTAGGGAATATAGTATCGGTAGAGTATTTTGAAGAGAGCAGAAAGAGAGGAGAAGCTCCAGATTAGTCAATGGCACATTAGTAGAAATTCCTAATGATTCGTGTTTCAGGTCCTGTTAAAGGCACAAAAATGCACATAAAATATTTCTTGTCCTTTCTTTTCAGAAACACTAGGTTTCTTACAAGAGTTGCTTTTGAATTCCTAAATCTCAGTACATAATTCATCCCCTCTGAAGATACATTTTTATTTAATATAGTCACAATGTTGGCTTTTTTCTCATAAACAAAAATTATAACTCTGGTTTTGGTTTTCTTCCTCATTTAAAATATCTTGATGTGTCAAAATCAGAATTCTGTGAATTTTGTCTTATTTTGTGCATAAAGCCATGCATATTGCATGAGAAACTCAGGCAGTTGCTGGAGTTTGAGATGGTATTTAGAGTAATTTTTAATGAAAAAATCATATAGTAGAGTGTGTGAGACTAGAAGACAAGTTCTCAGATCCAGTGACTAAAATTTAAACTATCATATATTGTCTGATTTGCAAAACTGTCCATATATAATTAATTAGGAAAAAAATTCCTACAATCTCCTTTTTTGAGTCACACTGTAAAAATTTTAATTAAGAGACATTATGTGGTGAACTCAGCTGATTGATAAAGCTGAAATAGCACAAAATTTCCGAATCTTAAAAAATTATAGACTTGAAAAATTAAATTTGTGAAAAACTTATTAATTTGTCCTTCTAGAAATATTTTCTGTGGGTCTTTAAATTTCTTTGGTAATCAAAAACCAAATATATATGTCTATGATCCAGTTGCTAAAGGTATTTATGTTCTTAGTTCCTGTTTAAATCAATGGGAATTTATGTTCTTAAATTACTTTGAAGTTGTGATTACATAAATTTCATTGAATATCTAATTTTCATGCAACTTAGTCTCAAGTCCTCATGAAATTTCCTGCCATTCCTGAGATTTAATTCTACTGCTTAGGCCCACTTTACTGTGTACAGCTATTTTCTATACCTAGCCATTAATGTTCACTGATGAATATATACTACTTTTTTCTACTAGAGACATTTATTTTTATTTTGTTAAAATTTGATCCACAGTCAGGCAATGAGAGTACATCCTACAGCTTTGTTTATTTATAATGTGGCAATTTCAGTCCAAGATAAGTTAAATTTATCATACATGCCTTTAAACTCGGACCTGCTCCTCTATTCACACCATAGTGGTTCATGCTCTAGTGTTTGTCCAGCATCAGAAGGTCAACTCTATACACCAAACAGATTCTAAAATGGAAATAACCAGTTATCAAAGGATTTGGTTTCAGATTTCTGTTTTAAATCCATCAGAATAGTTAGTGACATATGTCGGGAACGACGGGAGACAAGCACATCCGATGATGATCAACAAGTCTCAGTTTATTATCAACAACTCTGTTCTTTATATAGATACAATAATGAGGCTCATACATATTGCAAGGCTAAGCTCATCATTGGTCTCTTAGCTAAAAGTCATCTCCGCCTATTCGTATGTTATTGTAGTCTGCAGGTGTTGAGTTCTCTCCTTTTTCCCACACATCCTGTTTTCGCTCTATGCAAAGATACCTTGCCCAGTGTCCTTGCCACTTATCGCTTAACTAGCTGAATTCCATTACGGCCATGCTCTGCTAGCCAGCTTCCCACACATCTCTCCACAGACAGAGCTAATAAACGTTGGCTTAACTATTCATTTCTATTTTCTTTCCTTTCTGATCATGCCTGAGCAGGCCTTCCAGGATTAGCCTCATTGTTGAAATCTAGATTTCAACAATGCAGTTTAGATCTTCCATGATGCTGACTTGAACATGGGCTTTTTAGTAGACTACAAGGTATCTCTAAATTCTGTATAAGTACTCCAGCAGGGCTTGGGTGGAACATAGTGGTGGAATTTGTAAAAAGGTAATGAACAGTAGGTAAAATTTCACAAGTATCCATCTTAGGCATTAGAAAAGATTTGAAAATATGAATTGAGGAAATAAGAGGTCTTTGAAAGCAGAGCTTTTAACTTTTCATTTAATCAATTTAATTTTTTTCATACATTAAACTGAAAAATTAATCCCTGCAAAATTTAATAATGCTAATTATGGACCAGAAGGTGCATGTGTCTCTGGATATGGGAGAAGCCTGATCAGGGCCATTTCCACCTGAAAGGTTGGAATGTTTATTTGTACCTCATTGGTCAATATTTGTTACATCAGAACTGTGACCAGCAGGTCAAGGAAGGGGATTTTTCCCCTCTGCACTGCTCTTGTGAAACCTCATCTGGAGTACTGCATCCAGTTCTGGGCCTACCAACAGAAGAAAGACATGGACCTGTTTGAGCAGGTCCCAATGAAGACAAATAAGATGATCAGAGGACTGGAGCACCTCTCCTATGAAGATGAATTGAGAAAATTTGAATTATTCAGCCTGGAGAAAAGAAAGTTTGAGGAAGAACTTATCATTGCATAAAACCCTTCAAAAGAACTGGAGAAGGACTTTTTATGAGGGTATGTAGTGACAGGACAAGAGTTAATGGTTGTAAACTGCAAGAAGGTAGGTTTAAAACAGATATTAGGAAGAAATTCTTTACTGTGAGAGTGGTGAGACACCAGACAGGTTGCCCAGGGAAGTTGTGGATATCCCAACCCTGGTAGTGTTCAAGATCAGGTTGAACAAGGCTCTGAGCAACCCGATCTAGTGGATGGTATCCCCATCCATGGCAAAGATGATCTAGATGACCTTTAACATCCCTTCCAACTGTTAACATTCTATGATTCATAAGCTTCACATAGGCCCACCTCTCTGGCCTGTCCATGTCCCTCTGGAAGGCATCCCGTTACTGCAGCATGTTGACAGCTTCACAGTGTCTTCATGTCATCAACAGATTTGCTGAGAGTGCACTCAAGTCCAGTGTCCACATTGCTGACAAAGATGGGAAGGAGATCCAGTTCCAATGCCAACCCCTGAGAAACATCACCATTACTGGTCTCTGCTTGGACATCGAGTCATTGATCACAGCTATAAACCAAAGAAGCACGTAGAATGTAATATCACATAAATGTTATTTATTTAAACTTAGTTGGAACATAAAAATCTCTCTACTGGTAGTTTTAAGCTTATGTAGGGTGTTTTGGCATCAGCCGCTGAGGTGCTCCTCTGCCCATCAGAGCATGTTGGTGGTACTGGATGCTGCAAAAAATATGAATGTGGCTGCTCTAAAATTTTGCAGTGTACATACAGAGGATGCAATTGCTTCTGTTTCAAATCTAGGCAAGAAAACCCCCACCTTCTGTGCACTACTTGAACCATATCACAGACCCTTTCCCTTGTTTAAATTCTATTTCTGTGCATGAAAGACATCTCATATATTTTAACACTAAAAAGTGTTTTTAAAGTGTTATAAGACTATAAACTACCCAAAGCAAGATGAAGTATTTGCCTCCTACTCCTGTAACTCTCTGGACAGCCTACTGGAATACCAGATATTCTCTGCCTCTCTGTCTTTAATTATGACATAGAAGTGTTACTACTTCCATGTTAATGAGATGATAGAAGACTGCTTTATAACATTACAATGAGTAAAGAATCTATAGGGATATGAAAACTGGTTCAGAGTTCCTGCAAGGGCAGGAGCAAACAAAATACTTACTGAGGGCCTAACTGCTCTGTAAAATCCATCTTGCAGTACTTGAAGAAAAAGAGAGTTAGTAATTATTTCAAATTTGATGCAGATGTATGTAATTAGGAGAAGGCCTGAAATATGAATATAGGAGTATATGGCTAGAATGCTGATGTGATTAACTCTTCCCTCTACATTGTTTAGGTTGTTGCCTCATGGTTTTAAAGTCAAATAAAGGTACTGCCTTCTAGCAAAATCACATTTTTAGAATTTTGGTTCAATATTCTTTTACTTTTAAAAATCTTCATAAGATTTCATTTATAGAAGCTGTTGGAAAAAATTAAAATCGTCAGGATTGCATTGCATATCCAAAAGACCCAAGGGAACTTATCCACTATCAAACTATTGAAAATATCAGGTTAATAATTCTTTCTCCATGAGGCAGAAAGATTTAGTTGCAATTACTTAATATCATACTTGCAAAGTTGTTTAACAAAACACCGCACATATGTAATTTTATTATGAGGAGTATTAATAATGCTGATTGATAATTTTTGTGAATATTCATATTTCATAGCATGAGTTTCATAAGATGAAGCTTTTTTCAGGGCAAAAAATAGTGAATCTGAAATTTATATTATGAAAAATTTAAGAAGCCATACAGTTAGTTGATTTCCATTGTGGTTTGAACCCTACTTTGTGTCCCTGATATTTCCTCATAATGCAGTAGGCAGCCAGCAAAGAGCACAGTAGGAGAAATGGCATTAATTATAAAAACAGAGTACAGCAGAAAATCAGATGCCCTTTATAAACCTAAAGATGTTTTAGAAGCTGTGCTTCTTTCAATATGTTATTTATAGTTGTTCTCCTATGTTTTGGGCTGAGGCAAATAATCTTATATTTCTTTTTTTTTTGTTCTTTACACGAGAGTGAATGTAGACAATAATATATGGACTATATTTTTGTCTGAGAAGTAGTGAGACTCTACCCTTTCAATTTAAAAATAAATATTAAAAAACTAGCCTTTAATAAAAAGCAAATAATGGAAAAAAAAAAAAAAAAGATGAGTAGCTTGTTTTGTAAGGTGATACAGACACATCAAATTACATCATATATCAGCTGCTGGTGTCATTCCAAAATAGCAAAGTATAAGCCACAGGAGTAACTGCAAGTTCTATGTGTTAGCCTATAGCCTAATCACACAGTATAGTATTGCTGGAAGCAGTCTATGCACTATATACCAAGATTGCAAGAATAAGGACTAGGCTTGGCCAGGCTTACTCTACTGAATCCATCAGTATCTCAAAGTCCTCCTTCACAGGGCTTCTCTCAACATATCCACTGCTCAGTCTGTATTGGTACTGAGGGTTGATTTCCCTGATCCAAGTGTAGGATCTTGTACCTGGTCTTGTTGAACATCGTGAGGTCCACATTTCCCACTCCTCAAGCTTGTTCAGGTCCAGCTGGATGCTGTACCTTTGCTCAAGAATATCAACTGAACCCCTCAGCTTGGTGTCATCTGCAAACTTGCTGAGCACTCACTCAATCCCATCATCTATGCAAAGGACTAAGATGTTAAGTAATGTTGGACCCAGCATGGACACTTGTGGAACACCACTCATTTTCCATTTGGTCATTGTGCCATTGACTGTAACTTTGGATGCGTCCATTCAGCCAATTCCTTCTCAATCAAATAGGTCATTCTTCAAATATATATCTCTCCACTGTAGATGTAAGAATGTTGTGGACCACCACTATCATGACAGATGACACCAATTGCTCTTCCCTTGCCTACTGAAGCTATTCATTCCACTGTAGAAGTGATGTAGGGAAGAGAAATGCAGGCCTGATAGGAAAGCAGAGTCCTTGAAAAGAGTGGAAAGAGGATGCAGCATGGAGGAGTACAGGCACAGGAGATAGGCTTTTCACTAGACACCCTTTGGCTATAGACAACTTATCCACGAGGAGTTACAGAAACTGATTCTGAGGGTAACAAAGAAAACAGAAGCAGGTACTAACACACCAGCCCATGGAGCCAATTTGGAGGTAGTCTGGACATGCAAACCATTGAAGAAAGATCATGCTACTAAGCCGAAAATTACTCCTTGGGGTGTGTGGAGAAAAAAAACTGTGTAGAAGAAACTATCAACATGAATATCATATCTTTCTGTCTTGGCAATGTAACTCAGGTATTAAAAATTCCCGGTAATATTCCATCACACACATCAACACCAGAAAATAACTTAGGATATAGGAGCAGGGGGAGGGTAGACATAACTACAGGAGAAGTAAAAATAACTGTGCATTTAACAATTTTAAGTGTATTAGTATTTTTTATTATTCTGAAATAATTATCTGGCCAAAAATTACTAGATTTTATTTATAAAAATATTTGCTAAATTTACAAAAAATGATCCATCTCTTGGCCCATAAAAAAGATTTTAACAACCCATGCATTTCTCATTCTGGCACTAAAATTCTTGGGGATATTTTTGGATAACTTTTTCATCATGTCTATTCCTTAAAAGGCACACAGACATGGAGTGTCTGTGTCTCCCACTCAGGGAGTGGGAGAATGACTGGATGAGTCAGGAACACAGGAAAGAAGAGCTTTGTTGTTTGCAGGAGAGCGAACAAACACACATGTAGAGAAATTAGATAGATGTATAAGGGATAATTTGACATATACCTCTGTGCCAGAAGAGACTCTTTAGCTGGTTCACAGCATTTATCCAATGAGTTTCTTTTTGAACTGAATATAGCTTCATAATTTGACACTTCAGTGCCTGGACTGGAGTTACTCTTGGTTTACACTGTGGTAACTGTGATTACGATTTGCTCCACTGCTTAAAACAAAGATTTAAGAGGAGCTTATCATACAGGAATAGATTCAAGTGACATCCAAAATATCATCCATGTTATGCAACTGGAAAAAGCAACAGTTAACAAGCCCAGTGAAGCAATAATAAACTGGGACTTGACATTCCTCCCCTGTCTCCAGGCTGTTGGCTTGTGCAGTAAAAAGCACTAACTGTCCATTCACTGAATTTTGTCAGTCTGATTATCTTTTTTTACCTGCAGGGTCTATCCAGTGTAACAAGGCCTTAGAAAAAGATCATCGTTCTTTTAGCCTTTTAAAGTAATTGAAGAGACAGCTTCTAGATGGTTTAACCCCAGTGCCCTTTTGCAAGATGAATAAGTGGTTGCCAGTGGGTCTCTGGAGTTTGTTGCTCTTTTATTCTGCAGCTATATTATAACTCAAAGACAAAGCTCTCTGTAAAGTCATTACTTCATTGTTCTTTTACAACAGTAATTTTAATGTTCCTATTATTCTCTTCAGTATCTGTTCCTCTCTACACAACACAGAAAGTATAAACACATAACAACACTTCTCAGTCATCACGTAGTACAGAACATTTATATCTGTTAAACTACACAGTGCCTGTACCCTGCAATCATACTCTGAAATCTAAACTGTAGACCTGATTGATCATAAATACCTCGGCAGATAAAGCGTTTGCCTAAAGACTATATTAGAGTGGCCTTATCAGTTTCCAGTTAATGGTTATTCATCCAGGGTTCCCCAAAAGACCGTTTTAGTCTAACTTTGGGCTCAGTGAATATCTAGTTAACAAGTAATATCTCCCTTAAATCTTATGAAGTAATGTATTTACTTGTATTTTTTCCTGTTGCTTACCAGGACCTTGGCCTCTTGAGCTCCTTGTCTACACTTTCCCCTATCTTATTTTCTGTTGAAAACTTGTTATTATGCTGAAGATGCTCATCAAAAAGAAATTGAGCAGTTAAAAGGTAATAGATTCCCAGGCTGTAGGAATGTTATATTTTCATATCTCTGCTAACACTGTTACCTGTCCTATAGGTGATTTCTAAAGAACTATCAAAAGAACTATCACATTTCATAGGACAATAAGGTAGTTAAAACAAACATCAGAAAATCTGAGGCCATGTTGTCTGTTTGTTGTTGGACTTTCCATTGCTTTAAAAAGCTCCAGAATATCTTCATTGGGAGGCAAATTGTGGATTCATAATTATTATATATCTTATTATTTTCAAATAACTTATTAGCTGCTGTATTTATTGACACTGAAAATGGAGCTGATGTTTTACATGAACAGTGCAATTATAGATATTTATTATATCCCCACGGTTTCCCTTCTCGTTAAAGATCACATCATTTAAATACATCTATTGATTAGTTCACTCATCAACACAAAATTATGGTATCATACCACAGTTTCAATTGGAAGGGACCTTTCTCATGAGCCCCCTTTCTGGACCCATTCCCCCTGCAGGGATTTCATGTGAGAGGAGTGAGGCACCACAGCCATCGACCTGCTGACCACACTGCTTTTGGTACAGCCCAGGATACAGATGGCTTTCTTGATTGCCAGTTCTTGCCCAATTTCTCATCCACAGTATCCACCTGAGTAGTGACCAGAGACGTCAATGTCTCCTTTAAGTGATAAATCTAATTTATCTTCTCCTGGACTCATGAGCAGCAAACTTAGAACTTTTCAAGCCTGCTAAACATATATGAATGAACTGTGCCACCTTTTCTTATTACCTTCTGCATCAGAAAAAATCCTTCATAATCCTTAGCAATCAAAGTTGTGTCACTGGAGTGTCCTTTGCAGATCATCCTGAATAGCATTCAAATAACAGATTTTCAGCAAAATTATGCTGAATGCCTTTTGGCATTTCAAGGATGAAAAAGGCCTGCAAAAGTGACTGACCAAATAACAAAAGTTTTCACAGACAACTTCTCCAGGAAAACTGAAATTTTACAGATAATTTCACTAGGTGGAGTTGAGAACATGTGCCTTCAAGATGCCACAGGAGTCTTATAAAACATATGTTACACAACAGTCGACAAACCGGGTAAGCTCTGGTCATGGACTGCAGGATAGGTGTGCCTCAGCAATATTCTCAAATTGTGACTATGTTCACCTCTTCCCCTTAAACAAAAACTCTGAAAAGTTCTGTGCTCTATTAGCAAAGCTATTGCAGGATTGTATCCATATAAAATGCCTAATCCATCAAACCTAAGATATTCCCAGGTATTTTTTTCACTATTTGGATAATTAATGGGACTGCAGTCTTTTATAGTGTTGCTGTATGGTCAAGAATCTGAATAAATCCTTATCTCCTAATCACTCTTGCACTATACACATTTATTTTGGGTTGCCTGGAGTCAGTAGTCTGGAGTTATCTCAGTTTAAATTACGAGCATAAAATTAATTGCTGGAAAAATGCATATAGGTTTTAACATAATTTTGTCTCTTCTGAACAAGAAAGACTGAATTGAATATAATGGAATTCAGATACAAAAATTGCTAAAATTATATATTTTTAGTCTATTGAAATGTGAACTTTACATTCTAAGCTAGATTTGTTTAAAAGTGTTCAGGGTGTTACCCAAAGACAAACATACCACATGAATGCTTACCTGTAATAACTCAATGGGCAAATGTTGAAAAATGTTAAATAGTTTTTAAATTTTAAATACAATGACCATGTAGAAGTTGATTGACTACTGATATTCTTCTTTGGAGACTTTAATTCAGAACTTTGTGAGCTCCACCAATTTCATAGCTCTGACTGTACTTTAATAAATTGTCTATTTGTCCAAGATGCTATTCCATGTACTGTGACTCATAATCATCGTCTTCCTCCTTTCTCATTGGTAACTGTCCTGGGTTGGCCATATGACCTGTTTGTACCCCCAATCGCCCTCTTGCTTATGCTGGACATTAAGTTCTACAGCTTTAAGTTAGTCTCAGAGAGACAGAGAGAGTGAAAGTGGAGGAAAAAAAACCCCACTCACCGTTTGTCTGCAGGATACCTTTTACTCCTACGAAGCAAGGCCTTGAGAGAGTGAGAGGCTACATTCCAGCGGGACAGCGTTACCTTTTTTTTTTTTTTCCTTTTTCATTCTCTCTCGGGTGGGTGCAGAAACAGCACACAGCGGAGAGTTTCCTCGGAACTTTCTCAGCTTTTTGCAGGGAAAGACTGTTTCTTTTGCTGTGTATTTTTTCCTTTTTCCTCTTCCTGGGACTGGCTGACATCGCGTGGGCCCAAGACACCAGGGAACTCCTGGAGGGCCCCCCCCCACCCACCAGCTTCTACAGCTGGGCCCGGCAATCGGCACTCTCCCCCCCAGCGGAGAACTGAACCGGACTCAGACGGACTCTGAATCTACCATCTCTTCAGAGGAAGGAGAGGTTTCATTGTTTTCATATTATCCAAATTTTTCCTATACTTGTAAATATTCTATTTGTTAAATAAATAGTTTTTTCCACTTTTCTCTAAGGAAATTCTTCCCGGACCTGTAGGGGGAGGGGTGATTGTAATCAACTCTTCCTAGAGGAGATCCCCCCAGAAGTTTCCTACTAAATATTTGCCCTAAACCAGGACAGTAAGTAATTCTTTTTACATGAAAATATGATATTTGGAACTTTTTATAGCTGTAAGCACTTAAAGTTTACTGTTGCCTTTCTCAAAACACTGTCAAGGCCACAGAAGGAAATTGCCGTAAGATAATCCCCCACAGCAGGAACTTGAGATAAACACAGACAGGAGAAATTTCCAACAGAAAGGTACTAATTTCAAGCCTGGTGAGGCAGATCTGGTTAGCATGTCATGGTTAATGAATCCAGAAAAAAATTCCCACAGTGCCAAACTGTGGGAAAGGAGGTGACTATTTATATACATATCGCCAGTCAAACATAGATCACCCCAAGTTATGGGAATAGCCTCTATGGATAGCTGGAACTTGGACTGTATAAAAGTGGTACCCCCAGAAGAACTTTTGGACCCTCACCATGTAGAAGCCCAAGGTGAAGGAAGACCAAAGGAATGCCATTGGATTAATGGGTACTATCTTCTGTCTTGTGTCTCTCTCTCTCCTTTTTCTGACCCCTCTTCTCTATTTCTTTCTATCTCTCTACCTCACATATACTTTTAAATAGAATCCACATTATTTACTTCAGCATATGAAAATGCTTAACAATCTAAGTCGTGTCACTTGAGTGTCATTTTGTAGATCATCCTAAAAGCATTCAAACCATATAGTTTCAGGAAAATGATGCTGGTTGCCTTTTAGTATTTGACGTGTGAAAAAGGCCTGCAAAAGTGCCTGAACATATAACAATATTTTTCATGGGTAATTTCACCAAGGAATACTGAAATTATATAAATTCAGGCAGAGGCACCATTCACTAATTGGATCACAAAAAATGTAATTTTTTCCCTAGCTGCAAGTAACATTTTAGACTAGACTACAGAGACAAATATTTTGAAAAAGAAGGGTATTTATTCCTGATGTCTCTTAATTTAAGGAGCACAATGTAATGCCTCATAAGAACTCTAAATAAAGTCAGTGATAAATTTAGGCTAATAGCTTTAATTATATGCCACTACTGGAGGGCAGTTTTGTGGATTAACTCCAGTCAGTATCTAAACACAAAACAGCTACTCATTCACTTCTCCCTGGATAGGATGGGGGAAAGAATTGGAAGAAGAAAAGTGAAAAAACAACTTGTGGTTTGATGTCCTGGTTTTAGGTGAGTTTTTTCTAGTAGCAGCTACAATGCTGTATTTTAGGTTTAGTAAAAGAATGATGATGATAATACACTGATGTTTTAATTGTTGCTGGACAGTGCTTGCACTGAGTCAAAGACTTTTCAGTTTCTCTATCAGTGGAGAGTTGCAGCAGAAGATGGCTTGGAGTATGGCCAGAACTGCTGACCCAGACTGGATAAGATATATTCCATATGATATGATACCATGCTCAATCTATAAATTAGCGTGAGCTGGCCAGGGGGGCTTGATAAGTGCTTGGGGAAAAGCTGGGCGTTGATCAAAGGTGTCGGGCAGGCAACTGTATTGTGAATCACTTGTTTTTCCTGAGTTTTGTTTCTCTCTCCCTCTTTTTTTAAGTTTTTTGTTTGTTTGTTTTTGTTTTGGTTTTGGGTTGGGTTTTTTTGTTTGTTTTGTTTTGTTTTGTTTTTTATACATTACAGGTAAATTTTTTATCCTGCTTATTCTTATTATTAAACTGTTCATAATGTTCATGGTTTTTACTTTTTCTGAGTCTCCTCTCTGTCTCACCAGGGCTGTGGGGGGGAAGTGGGTGAGTGTCTGCAGTAGTTTAGTCATTGGATGGGTTTAAACCATGGTGATTGAGATAAAGATAGCTAACAGTAAAGGAAAAACCAAGCATACAAGCCAAGTAAGCCAAGGAATTAATTCACCATTTCCAATGGGCAAGCAGGTGTTCAGCCACTCCCAGGAGAGCAGGGCTCCGTCACACAGAATGATGCTTTGAGAAGACAAATGCCATCTCCCTGTATGTCTGCCCCTTCCTTCTTATTCCAGTTATATATGCTAAGCACACCACCATACGGTCTGGATTGTCCCTTTGGTCACTGGAGTCAGCTGTCCTGGCTATGAGTCCTCCCAACTCCTTGTGCACTCCCCAGCCTCCTTGCTGGGTGTGATAGAGTTGTTGAATATGTACATTAAATATCGTTCCCTGGAATTAGTGACTTTGCAAAATCTTTGTGCAAATTATGACTTATTCTGTTTCTTTCAATAATAAATGCTTACAACAACAACAACAACAAGAAGAAAAAGATGAGTGTTATCACATATTATTTTCCTGTAATTTTTTAAACTTTTTGATACATTATTTTTGTGTTTTGAAGTATGTACTCAAATAACTTTGGATTTAGATAGTGCAACAAATGTTGAAATAACTTTTGCTAATATATGTAGAAATCCCAATTATAGGCTGCTCAGTAGTAATTGAATAAAAATCTATATTGCTAAAAGGTCAGGTATAAAATTCCTTTATTATAATATTCTGTGATATTCTTTACATCCATAGAAACACAATAAATATTTTGCAATGAGGTTAGATAGGAATCTAGCTACGGATTTGCATGCTCATTATATCATTTTACTTTCCCAGTACTACTGAATGCATGGGACAATGAATAGTCTCCAATCAGTATGATAATGTTGTACATGTTATTCTCACTGACACTAGTTCTTAATTTGAAGCAAGAAGCTGGGATGTAAAATTGGTTATTATCTACTATACAGCAAGAAACTGGCATTTACATTTTTATATAGTCTGTGAAAAACAGTCTCTTTTAATGCTGAAGTGTTGCATTGCCTGCGTCTGTCTTCTCAGCAAGACAAGTAATTATTTTCAAGGATTCAGTATATTGAGCATGATAGCATTGACTTAACATGCTTCATTGTCTTTGATTTTGAAGTTTCAATGAAGTTACGTTGGCTTCTTAAAGAAGACTAGACTGATATGCTAAATTAAATAACATGAGTTCTGGAAACTAAAGGCTTCTTTTCTCGCATGCCTTTCTTTGTAAGTACTATACATGCTTTGTAAGCAGTGAGTTTTTTCTAGTTTAGATTACACTGTAGATTCTTATTCATGTTTTATCACACCTTTCTTACACCTATTTCGAAATCTTAAAACAGTTTTTTTTTTATTGCTACCAAGTTGAGCCAGACGTTTTTCTATTCTCCTGAAGTTTTTCTAGATTTCTTATTTTGTGTCTAGAACGTAAGTCAGAAAAATAACAAGAAATAGTCCAGAAGCCATTAGAGTATGACACATCAGTGATGAAGATGCTTATGGGGAAAGTAACATTAAAAAATTCTGTCTTTTCTGCTTCATGCTAGTGATTTGCATATCAATGCTAATCATCTTACAGAAGTGTACTAGCCATTGATACAGAATGACGTGGAACAGGAATGGCCATTTCCTTTGTAACTGAGGAAACACCAATTATCTTGTTACTTTCTTAATCACTGACCTACATCAATGTAGTGTTTAGGCTTTCCCAAACAAATAGAGGAGATTCAAACCCCTTTTAAAACCCATGTGACTACTTCTGAGTAAATTTTAATGTTTCTTCTTTTGGTAATGCCATCAAAAATAAAAACTAGTCTGTTTTCTCACTACCTTTAGAAATGCTGAAGCCACATAAGAACTCCGAATAAATCTGTGGAAAGATATATATATATATATATATGTATTCTTTCACAATTTTGGATATATTGCTGTTTTGTAGTGGTTTAGATTAGGAGGTTTTAATTTATTTAAAATTAATATATTTCATTTAGAAATGCATTTAAATGTGTCAAGATTTCTCATGAGGTTAGGGTAATCCTTTATAAAAGGATTTCATTTGTTGAAATATGGTTCACAATTTTTGTAGAATTTTCCTTTTCAGGACTGCATTTCTCCTCAGGAGGGACTTTGGTGGTCTGGGCTGATGCCCATCTCAGGCGGGTGCTAGAGGCAGTCTTTGTGAAGCTCAGCAGAGTTCAGCATCTCTTCTTCTTTGGGCGTGCTTGAAAATTCAAGATCTTCTCTGACCAGCTTGGTGGCTTTGCCTTGAAAATGATCTGACATCTCTAACCTGCCCACCAGACATTCCTTTCTACCTTGAGCCTGAAGCTGCCATGCACAAAGAGTATGTAGGTGAAACTGGACTATTGTCTGTCCCAGCTGCTGCCTCCAGGGCTGCCCTGCCCTCCTTGTTCAGCCACACAGGACAGCGCCTTGCTGTCCTCGAGCTTTCCCTCTGTCCCTCTGGGAGTCTCACTCCTCAGCCTCCCGGGTTTGCAGAGTCACTTTGCTCTGCTACTCCTTGGTGGAGCTGTGGGGGAGCAGAAACAAGTGAGTAGGGGAAAAAAAAAAAAAGCGCAATATTTCTAGATTTTGCTCTGTCCACTTATAAAAGCCCCAAACCTTTGTGTAGATAGAGTGTGCCCATAGCATCTAACTGTGTGAGCAGGGAAGAAAGTACAGTCAAAAATACTGTTTTTTAAAATACTGCTTCTCTACATGCACATTGTTTTTCAGCACTGGGTGTTAAGAAAATTTAGTAGCATTAATAATCTGAACACTGTCAAAATCAATGATGAAGTTTAGAATTAGAACACTATTGATATAGCTTATTTCTATTACTGTTTGCTTCCTAATATGCATTCCTCCTAAGAATTGTGTACATTCTAATTAGTTATAAGAAGTACAGTTACATTTTTTTAAACAATAATGTAGATTATGAAAATGAAATAAGCATTCAATTCTGATCAGTCACGAAACTGGTGTACAACACAAAATCTTGGAAACTTGATTTTTTATTCCCATCTCTGATAGCATGTCTAATTCTGTTGAATATGTTTTCAAGACTTTGTTATATTTTCATATCATTCCAACTTGTTTAACCATATTTCAGGCGGCTTTATTTTGAAAATTGAAATATGTTTTTAAGGTTTACTGGCTTAGGATAATCTTCAATGTAAATCTTTTACTAACAAACAAAACTGACATACTTCTGTGAAACCTGCATCAGCTAGGATCACATTAGCTTCCACTACCATCTTTATACATAAAGACTGGAGGAGATAGTATTCCCATGGAATTATCCTGAAGATTTATCAATTTTAAGGTTTTTTGTAGGCTTCTTTAAGCATAAAGTCAAGAAAGTAAGTAATTCTTAATTTTATATTTTAATTTTAAATAATCTTATTAGTTTAAAATGCAGGTGTATTTACTTGAAATCTATACTTGTTTAATTAAAAATATTAATTAAAGAAATTCATCTAACATATAGTTACTATCAGTCCTGTAGGAATAATCAACATTTAACACCATTCCACATGTTGCTGTTTTATTCTGAATATTAATATTGTAATATAAATAGCCTTTTTTTTTTTTTAGATAAAGGTGTTACTAAGTTCTTTATTATTAATCCAATTAGTTGCTACGGCATAAAAGTTGGTGGTGTAGTGATGAAGTCAGCTGACAGCACTGAGACATCAATACAGAGAAACAGTATATCACTGAAGAAGAAAAACTGGAGAATGAGAGGATAAAAACAGGGAAAAATTGTATTAGAAATGCAGATGTACAGTTCTAGGTTCTATTAAAAGTGCTATAAGTTGTTGTTCCAATAATTGGAAATAATTGAATTATAGGTTATCTTTTTGGTGAAAGGGAGTTATACAAGCAGAATACTCCAAGACAGACCCTTCCATCAAGAACTGACAAGTGCTACCTTTTTTATAAATGGCACTACTGAGAATTAAATTGAAATTCTGTATACAGCTCTGGTTCTTTGTTGTAATGAAGATTAACTGAATTGGAACAAGTGGAGAGAAAGACAGGCAGGATGACTAGGAAAATGAAACAACCATCTTATGAGATAACACTGCCAAAAAAAAAAGTCTAAGAAGGCACAGAATATAAAAAATATATATAATTAGTCATTACCATGTTAATGTAGGAACAAGTTTTGTGACTTAAAGCCTATATTATAAATCTTAGGGAGTGATTTACAAAATCCTCTATTTCAAACATCATTTGCCTGTGATTATAGCTTAGATCTACTATTTTTTTTTCTATTCTACCTAGCTGGCTATAAAGTCAAATATGATATTAATGGTGCTAAAATATGCAGAATCTATATATTTTCTCAGTCTCTTAAGTAATTTTTACAATCCTGTTTAGAAAATAAAAAGAGGGAAAACTGTCTAAATCCAAGATTGGGGTTATTATTTATGATTTGCTGTAACTGATGGCCAAAGACCAGTATTATGAGAATATAAACATTGTTAAAAGCCCTACACATCCTCTATCTGCTTCAACACACCAAAATGAATTATTCAGGTGCAAATTCTCTACATATGAATCTTTAAAGTTTCATTGTCCCTTGTTTTAAAGACATGGGATGAAATAAAACTTTTCTAAAGGTAGTCAGATCACAATCAAAACCACGGGCTGTCAGTGATCAATTTTTTCAGTAGACACTACTATCTAATGAGTACTATAACACTGATTCAAAATTTCATTATATCCCAAAAGGGGGCTTAAATTTCTTTATATTTTCAGAAATGGAAAGTCTCATTCCATTAATATTTTACTATTTTCTTGCCAGTTTTTAAATAGCAGTTTACATTTCAATTGAAGATTTTTTCTTTTTTCAAGTAATGTATCAGTACTTACTAATGTTGTTAACATCAAGCTAAATCTGGGACTTAGGGGAGCTCTTATCCCCAGTCTGCTTGCTGATGCTCCTCCATGGCAGTAAGAGAAAGCATGTCCAAAAATATAGATACACATGCACAAAAATGTAGATACAGTGTTGAGGTGCTTCTGCATGGATTGATGAAGAGAGCAATGATCTTCCCAGCACTCACTTAAACCCAATCAACACTCCCAGCTATGAACAACTCAGCCAGGTTTTCTTCCTTTTCTCCACTTTATCAAGTCAAGAATTCCCCCATTATTGCTTCCCCCATCCCCAACCCTCCCTTGAGCTACTGACACATGCACACCTGCTGATGTCTTAAGGCCTGAAAAGCCTATGCCAATCATATCTTCCCAGAGTCCCAGCCCATGCCTTCGGCTTTTTTTGTCCAGCCTTCAGTTCTGACAGCAGCTTTTTCAGACTCTGAACAGCATTGACTTGCTGGCTGTTCAGCTTGAAGAAAAAGAGCAAATGCCATGCACAAACAGAATTCACATATGCAAACACATACACAGAGCAGAGAAGGTTGATTCTTTAAAGTCACAAATGTTAGTGACCCAAGCTCTAGGGTTTTTTATTTTCTTTAAAATACACTTTACATCATGATTTATTTATAGGGCTTTTACAATTTATTGAGTTTACCTTTGTTGTAAATAATTGTCACAATATATCCTTATAAACCATACTCCTACAGATATATTGCTGGGTACATATTTTGTCTTGAAAGTGTTCATCATGATGAAATAAGTTTCAGGATGATTTTAGAGAGCAATGCTATATAAGACACTCAGGCACAGTGACAAGGTTTTATCTACTGAGAAGAAGGTAGAAACAGGAACTTGGAATTCAAATGGCTACTAGAGCAGATAATCTTCTGTATCTCTGAGGGCTGGCTAAAGTCATGACTAGTTTTAAAAAAGTAAATCCCATCAGCAGCTAATTGCTAGAAATCCAGTTTAAAAGCATTACAAAATAAATGAAATATCAGCCTGACCAGCTTTGGACATCTTGTCCTTGTTGGTTATTGTACATGAAAACAGGACTTCAGATAGCGAAAACCATACAGAAAAATCTCATAGACTAATAGTCTGTTAAGAGGTTGATCTTATTTGTTTCCCAGAAAGAGACTTTGAATTTACTGCACAAAGAGAAACATTTGCTTTAGTCTAACAAAATAATTTTCTAACTTACAAAATCATTAAGTACTTGTATATTTTATGCTAGAACACATGTTTAGACTTGAGTGCAATTTTTGTATTAGCCTACTGAAGTTCTGTAAAAATAGAAAAGGATTTTCATTTTCTTCAGTGTATCAATCACTGAGTTTTCAAATTCTTGTTTGGGTTGAAGACTGGAGGACATTTAGACAATCTAATGTTTTCTTACGCATGCAAAGCTACTCTGTATAGTGACACCCATCTTCTCCCTGAATTTTTTTTTATAAATAATCACAAGTAAATCTTTTTAAGTCAATTTGAAAGATTTTTCCTCTGATGCTAGCAGTGGCAGAATTTCAGTCAGGAATCATTACTTTAAAATGATCTTCAGTTCTGTGATTTGATTTCTTTTTTCCGCTTTGGTCCTATAAACCAGTCTCTGTGTCATTTACTTTTGGTATTTTTAAGCTGGTCAGTTATTGTGCACAGTGTACAATAAATGACAAGATCTTTGTGATTCATTAAGCACAAAATATCTCCCATAACTGAAGAATCCACATAAATGACAAATACCAATGAATAGATATGGGAGAGAAATATCAACTGAGAACTATACCCTAGGGTTTTATGAGATGTAACATCGAAGCTTCCTTGTGTTTAAAGAATGATAAAATTCTTCAGTGAGTTTGATGAGGTACAGTAAAAATGGACTTTACAATGAAAAAAATTCTGTAAGAATACCAACCAAGAAAGCAAAATATAATTTTTTACATTCTCAGAGTTGCTAGTCCAAGTCTTCTTGCAAATTTTCAAAGTTTGCATGAACATGAGAACCAGAACTTGAACACTATCAAACTTAAATTACATCAGAAAAAGCAAAGCAAAGAAAGAGTGGGAGGTAGAAGAATCAGGAATGCAAAAAACAACCAACCAACCAACCAACCAACCAACCAACCAACCAACCAACCAACAAAAAAACCCAAGGAAAGGAGGAACGAGGTGGAATAAGCTGAAAGGAATGTACAGGCTTCTAATGGGTAATGGGTGAGGAACGAAAGTTACAAAATAGGATACTTATGAGAGACATATAGATTCAGTAGTACCATTGTCAGAAAATATGTCATTATGACTGAAAAAAATTGCAGTTTTCAACAATTTTCAACACTTTCTTTTGTCTATGAGTAAAAGGGTTAATCAGTTTTCCCAGTTCTAGTGACAGCTGTTAACCATATAATATTTGTTATATTTGCATCTCTATATCTCTATATAATCTTTTTATTTTTCCAATTTTTTTTTCAGTAAACATAGGTAGGATATTTGAAGTTTCAGGATCATCTATGAATCTATGATAATTCCTTACTAAAATGTATTATTTAGTGAAGAATTTTAGACTAAAATTATGTGGATCAGAGTTGTCCAGTAAACTTTTTAATAAATCAGCTCATAATAGCCTATCTTTTATAATAGTATTTTAAGTTATAGGGGTGGAGGAAAATACACATTTCAAAGACATTCTCTCTAGCCTAATTTTCAGTAAAATTCTTACTTGAAAGTTCTTGTTCTCTGACCAACGAACAAATGCCTGAATCTGGTTGGAGACCTGATCAGCTCAATTCTTTTTTAGAGCAATATAACAAGAGGAGTCCCTCAACTTTCCCTCCTATTCAGAACAGTCATTATTCTTAATTCAATTACTAAAATGTCTTAAAATATGCTGTACATGTTAATAACACCAAAAACAATAACAATGATAACAAAAACAATAGAAAAAATACATTTTAACCGGGATTATAGTGTGAATATAATTTGAGAGTAACACTTAGTACACTAAAAGTTGGAGAGAGAGTAATAAGCACCTTTGGTCTTAAAATTTATTGCTCTAGACTATAGTTATTTGCCTCCTAAAAAAGAAAAAAACACTCAAATTACCATAATCAACTCTGCCACTTACCATGAGCAGAATGCTAAAATCTCTAGACTGGTTTAAAGTAAAATTAAGCATAAATTCATTCCTTTTGTGGTTTGGATTGTGCTTTTTGTATACCTAAAGAGAAAAATCTGTGTACCAACCACCAATTTATTGGAGCATTGCTAATTTGCATATCTAATTTCAAGCTATACTAATTGCCTTTGAAAATGCCAAGCTTGTTTATTAGCCATTTCTTATTTTCCTGAAGGAAGAGTCTATTTACACAGAAGCATCCTGCATAACTGGAAAATCATTATCCTGGGACCTAAGGAAAAAAAGCAAACCAACATTTCAAATGTATCATGGCTAGGTACAGCTCCTTTGTCTTATATAATGAAATTTTACAATTAAGTTAGCAGATGCCTTCAGGCATTTCAGCTGGGGCATTATTTCTATTAAGTGTTTAGTCTGCTGTAAGTATCATAAATTTGAATATTTCGATTGCTTTTCAAGCAGCACTTAAATATTTTACCTTTTTTTTAATATGTGTGATATTTAATGGTATAAGTCCAGACCAAAAGCATTATGAAGTTTAATTCATATGTGCTTATTCAATTTTAAAATAAATTGCATAATTACTAAGATGTCTCAGTCTCAAAATAAATTTCTGTAGCTGCCCTCATGGTTTCAACAGAATTCCTTTAGTCTTTTACCTACTAAAAAAGCCTAACCATAATAAAATCAGTTTTACGATAACTTCAATAGAAATAATTACATTTAATGTTCAAGGTTTTAATTTTTTCTCTGATAAGAAGATATAAACTGCTAAATTTAGTTCTGCTGTTACTATACTAGAGACTAATATGTAAATAGAAGCAGCTGTGGTAATAGGGAAATAAAGCATTCAATAGATGGCATTATCCTTTTGAACCAAATTTGAGTAGGTGTAATATCAAAATTTTAGGAGGCTCTAGAAAGCTTTATCCTATACTATGCTTCTGGATGGAAACATTGAAAATTCACTTTCTAGTTGTTGTAAGAATATAAACCAGAAAATTTTGTCCATGTTTTTAAAAATGAGAAAAACAGGAAGCAAAATGAGAAGAGTTTTTGTAGAGAATGTTGATATTTAACTTTACATAAAATTCAGCACAAATACAGAAGCCCATCCTTATTCATCAGTTCTTGTTATTAGCACAAGATAAATTAACAAAGTGGTAGCAACTGGTTTTAGTAGGGTTTTTACTCCTCATTCTTAAAGAAGGCTATTCACCCTTTCTTGTTTTCCCACTCATGCACTTAGAAGACAAAGAGAGGAATCCAGGAAGGAAAGAATTCAGGAAGGAATTCAGGAAGGAAGGAAGGAAGGAAGGAAGGAAGGAAGGAGGGGAGGAACGGAGATGAGCATTTTTTCATTCATAACATGAAGGTGATAGAGTTAAGAGCTCTAATTAAAAGAACTGCAAAAGTTAGGTTTTATAGAATCAGAAGTGCAGAATCATTAAGGCTGCAAAACACTTCTAAGGTCACTAATCAAACCTTCAGCTTAGCACCAGCACCATTAACACTAAACCATGTCCTCAAGTGCAATAGCCACATGGCAATGTACCTTCAGTCACAAAACTGATGGTTGAGGCAAGTGCAACCAAAGAAAAGCATCACAGAGACAGTTCTTATCAAAAGACAAATACATAATTGTCCTGATATGTAAATACCAGCAACCTTAAAATTTGATTGAAATGTATTTGTTTTTTAATGGATTTTATATATACGGGTAGAATTGATATTTTATTATTCACAATCTAAGGTGATTGCAATCTCAGTCCTTTTCTCTGCAATATCAGAATCACAAAAAATCATGGAGATATGTGAGTAATGTTTTAACAGGATCCAGTTAATTTTTTTCTTTAAAAGCATACAAAATAATGATCCAACAGGTACAAAAAATACCCTTAGGATGACTGAAACGTATTGTAATTCACCACTTAAAGTTTATAATTTGAAACTTCATCAGTGTATGTACTTTTTTACAAGAAACTAAAGATTCCGTTTGCAGTCATAGTTTATCTATGATCATGGACACAGCACATAAAAATATCAGCAGCACTTATTGGGTTTATGCAATTTTAATAACTTTACAGTAATACTTAACTGTGAGAAAGAGAATAAATAAATTGGGGGGTAGGGGGTGGAGGGGAAAGCAAACCAAATGTAATATAAAAAAAAGTGACAGAATATTTACCTCAGTCAGTGCTACAGCATAGGAAGAATTTTTAGTGGGTATGGCTAAAGAAACACCTGACCCAACTGAACGTAGCTCTGTGCTGTCATCAGAAGCTCATTTATGACTTCTTCTTTCCCTAAGCTGACCTACAAATCTCAGGACAGTAGAGCTTTGCCTAACCTTCTATTGCATCACAGCCACTGAAAGTATTATACATGTGTAATATCTACTTTTGACAGATTTTGTTCACAACAGTCTATAAATCTGTTGTGGTGTGGCCGGTGACGAGGGCCGGACAGCTGACCACAGGGACGGCCGGCGGCTAGGCGGCTTGTTCTGAAAGTTTCCTTTTTGTTAAGTCAACTTCAGCTGAGGATTTCTTTTCCCCTCACCACGAGCCGGGCTTCCCTGGGATGGTGGCCGCTGTCCTAAAAGCCAGAGAACCGCTGAGAGAGAGAGTCTTCCCTTGCCCGGAACCCAAAATCAGACACAAGACAGCACGGTCTGCTCTGCTTGGGTTCAGGGGCAAGAAGACCCCGGACTGGCCCAACATTCAGACTTTTATTCTGAGGGTTACAACTTATCTCATAACGGTACAGGGGAGGAAACAGGGAAGGGTCGGAAGGTCAGGGTCCAGTTGGGAAGGAGTAAGGGAGGAAAGAGTGAGACACAAGATACTATTGTTAACTGAGGGGCTGGAAGGGGGGAGTTCGACTCCCTTTCCAAGGCCAAACCTAGCTCTACCAGCCTCACTTTCTAGGCCCCCAGAAATTCTTCAGGGGATATGTCATTCTCTGAGGTTGAACCACTGCTACATTGTGGAATGACTATGTTGTTTAAATGCATTTAAGCATGCCATGGTACTCCCAATAACATCCTGAGACATGTTACTCACAATAACATCCTGAGACATCAAATATGTTATAAGAATCTTCTGAGCTTTCCTGATAAAAATTTAACATTTTGCCATAAAATCTACCTTTGGTTCATTTTAAGAAAAATACTTCAGATTTGTTTGTTTGTTTGTTTTAATTTTATTTTATTATTTGTCTTTTAATAGCTTTTGTTCAGTAATAGTAAGTTGCATGGTTTTTCCATTCTTACATGAAAAAATGCTAACAGTTATTACATGCATTTTTAAATTAGTAATTGGAACCAGTTGAGAGATGTTCCAGATTTTTAAAATCTGAGAAGAAAAAAAAGTATTTATTCGAGTGAAATATTATTGGAAATGTGGAATTTCTCATCAAGAATTGAAAAGATAACAACTATAAAAATAAATATCTATCAGTATCCTTGATCTGAAGATATTTTTGCTGAAAAAGTGGTTTGACCCAGCAATTATTAGTCTATAAAATTCTCCTTGGAATAAATTTTTTTTCCCAGAATCACAGAACCATTTAGATGGGAAAAGGTCTCTATAATCATTGAGTCAACATAAATCCAACACTGCCAAGTCACCACTAAAACATGTCCCTAAGTGCTACATTTACATATCTTTTTAATACCTCCAGGAATGGTGACTCAAGCACTTCCCTGGGCATCTTATTTCAATACCTCAAAAGCTTTTCAGTGAAGAAATTTTTCCTGCCATGCAGTCTAAACCACCTCTGGGGCAGCTGGAGGCCATTCCCTCTAGTCCTGTTGCTCATAACCTGGGAGAAGAGGCTGACCCCAACCTGGCTACAAGCTCCTTTCAGGTACTTACAGGGCATGATGTGGTCTCCCCTGAGCCTCCTTTTCTCCAGGCTAAACAACCCAAGATCCTTCAGCTGTTTCCCATAAATCTTGTGCTCCAGGCATTTAATCATCTTTGTTGCCCTTCCTTGGAAATGTTCTAGGCAGTGTCTTTTGAAATATATAACTTTAAAAATTAGGATTTTAAACAAAGTTAGTATAACCAAAACCAACTAAAGTAGATTCAGTAAACAAATCCAACTAGAGCTAATTAATGTTTAACCAAAGAATTAAGTTGGGAGTAAGTCTTAGAGTGTAGGTAATTCGTTGCCTGTCATTTTATATTTATTTAGCTGTACTTATAATAAGAAACAGTCAGTACTGACCATCTTACCGAGAAGATTCATTTGACTAGTGGACACGGGAGCTTCCCAGAAACAATTTGTATTGTCAGAAACCAGAGAGGTAGAAAGGTCAAAGGGAGGAAGACGAGTCTTACTTCATCATTCTTGCCCTTCCCTCAAATTATGCGACCACCGACTCAATTTTAAAGACCAAACCACGCATGCTTAATAACCATTCAGCTAATTACCATACAGAACCGGGAATGGGAGGTAATAATGTGATTAATTATGTGATGTGTATTTGTATTTTGAAAATTCAAAACCCCTTGCAAATAAATAGACCTTGTATTGTTTTGTGCTTTGCTCTGCTCATTAGGGAACTATCCTATGCAGGAGCCCGGCGCTGAAAGAAACACACTTTCTAACAACTCTGTTAGAGAGTCTTTGTCCGTCTCTAGTTGGGTATCGATATTAGATCAATACCCATAATTTGGTAAATCAATTTCTTGTAGTGAGAGGCCCAAAATTAAACACAGTGTTTGACATCTTTCATTCATTCCAAAGTATCTTTCACATGATGTCTCTTAAGCTCTTTTTTTAAGACCGTGTTAACTAAGCACTACTGAGGACACTGCTTAATATATTACCCAGGAAATTGGTTGCTTTAATGAGTCCATGATTTGATATTTTAATCTTTACTGCCTGAATGAAGAATTTCTAGAAAAGGGTAGTACTATTTGGTATTTCATGCTACACAACAAGCATTTATATTGTTTGCTTAAACAAAAAAAAAAAAAAGAACAATATTATCTTCTTGCTAAAAAGAGCATTAGCAAACTCTGAGCCTTATCAGGAATGAGGCAGCTTTTCAATTGTTTTTCATGAGCTTTAACATCTTTAAAGTGAGATGTTTTGAAGAAAGAAAATGGCGCATCGGCAAAAAATTCAAGGCAGATAGATGTTCAGTGTTAAATGTGTTCATATTTTATCTTGATTACATTTATAAATTTTATTTTATTTTATTTTGTCTTTCTTCACCGTATTTTACAATATTCAGAATGGACTATATTTCAGAAATATTAAGTGTTATATTCTAATGTAAGAACTATCTTTGTAGAATAAAACACCTTGAGAGTTCACATCTTTATGTGATTCAATTTCATTTGGAATCTGTCAGTGGAGCAGAAATGGGAGGACCCTGTTCTTATTATTTGCTGTCATACCGACAGTGCTGATGCACCATGTTTCTGTAATGTAAGGTTATGCACAATGAAAGAAACTTCCAGTATTTCTGTTACCTCCTGTTTCAGTTACAAAATAATTTATAATACTCATTACTTGACTACATGTGCTAGTTTTGGCTGGGGTAGAGTTAATTTTCTTCATAGTGGCTGGTATGGGGCTGTGCTTTGGATTTGTGCTGAACACAGGGTTGAAAATATAGAGATGTTATTGCTGAGCAGGAGTTACACAAAGCCAAGGTCTTTTCTGCTTTTTGTAATGACAAGCTGGTGAGGAGACTGGGGATGCATGAGAAATTGAGCGCAGGCATAACTGAGACAGGTGATGTAAAATGACCAAAGGCATAGTCCAGACCATATTAGATCATGCTCAGGATATAAAGTGGGGGCAAGGAGAAAGAAGAGGGGGTCGTTTGGAGTGATGGTGTTTGTCTTCCCAAGTCACCATAATGCATGATGGAGCCCTGCTCTCCTGCAGATGGTTGAACACCTGCCTGCCCATGGGAAGGGGTGAATTAATTTCTTGCTTTGCCTTGCTTGTGTGCACAGCTTTTTCTTTTCCTAATAATTGTCTCTATCTAAACTCATAAGTTTTCTGGCTTTTATCCTTCCAATTTTTTCTCCAGTCCTGCTGGTGGAGGAGTGAGTGAGCAGCTGCATGGTCCTTGGATGCTGGCAGGGTTAAACCATGACAGTATGTCAACTAGGGTTCACAGTTTCACAAACAACCAGTTATTATTCTTTTTTCCTTTCCCTTTGAGAATTGTCCTGGTACCATATTTTTCTCTTACTTGTAATAAGGTCTGCATATGTATGCACCTTGAAACTGGCAACTGTTCTGATGAGTTGACAGAAATACAAAGAGTTGGTTTTGTCCTCTGGCCAATAGAGATACCAACTCATATACATGCAGCAGTGTTAGCTGAGTTAGGGGAGTTTCTTGTCTCACTAGGTAAGGTGTCCGTGTCTCAAGAAGTGAAGATTGAAAGTACTATTCCAGATGCTACCTAGAGTTGCTTATGTTTCTTCTGTGTCTGAAACTGTGAATTCTTTAAAATATATAATATATTTAAAATTTTTGCTGTATTCTTGAGAGTGTAAATGTTGAGGCAATTGTGATATTTTAAAATTCTTCCACCAAAATTAAATACACAAAGACCTATTATGCTTATTCTATTGTCTACTATAATAATAAAACATGTCTTAAAAAGGGCATAAATTGCTTATTCTGAGTGCTTGAGAAATTATAATCTTAGCATTTGGCAGTGATATACATGCATTCTAGGAATGCTGTAGATGGACAGTAAAATAAAACTGATTAATTAGTAGAAACAACAGTCATTCAAACATAAATGTAGTAATTTATGTGATTTTAGGCTTTTTTGCTTCCTGCTTAGCATAAATATTTTCATGCTTAATTTAACTTACATTGTAATGAAACTTGAAGAGACCCATTTTTCATGGTAATGTTTTCTATTTGATAAAATGGCTTTAGTTAAAAATGTGATAATTGGCCTGAATGAGACAGTCTGTTTTCATAATTACAAACAAAAAATAAAGATATGTGCAAAATTCAATTTGCTTAAACTACTTTCTTGATTCTTCATTCTGTAGAGAGGTATTGAAAATAGTAAGGAATTTATATTATGTGGGTTTTTTACTAAAATGTAACATATCCTTCAAAAAAAAAAGCCCTCAAGCCTAAAACATCAAATTGCCATGATATATCAGTTTTGAGACCATATCATGCATATTAAGTGAATCTTACGCATCACATCTTTCCCATGAGTCTGCTCAGGTTCTTAGAGGAACATCCTAGAATAACAGGCTAGAATAATTAATAGCATTTCAAAGTAACTAGGATTCTAAAGTGTCTCAATCTATATGCATCATTCCCAAGATAATTTAACAAGGGACAAAGATTCCAAGAAGGATTGTGTCATACTTTCTTTATTCATCACTTCTGAGTATCTTGACCTTCATTTATTTGTCCCTGACTACTTTTTTTACTGGATAGCCTGCTTCAAAATTTCCCTTTCTCAAAATTTGCTTACAAAAAAAAATTAATTATCTCTACAACCTGTCTTCCAAAGCATGGTGCAAGATACATTATTGCATGGGGTAATGCAGGGAGAAAGGGGCTGAAAATGGAAGATTGATTGAAAAGCAAAGGAATAAGAGCTGTTTTCACTCTAAGATGACCTTATAGGTGGAAGATGCTAAGAATATTGGGTGTGGGAATTTTCACGTTGTGTTTACCGTGGGTTTTCTCTGTCTACCTTGGAGAGTTGAATTTCTGCAGAAGAAAAGAGGAGGTTGTAAAAAAACCTAAAAAACATTCTTCACAGGCCTAGTCTGTGGTGAAGGGGAGGGAGAAGAGAGATGCAAAGCTTAGGGATTGTAAAAACACAGTCTGGTGAAGGAATGCACGTGTGGTAACCCCTACGACGTATTAAAGCAGGGAATAAGCACAAAATTTCTGCCCTTGCTAAGAGGGAACAAGCTTAGCAGTGTATGTCCCCATTTTGCCAGTGTGATGATGGAATAAATCTACTCTTTAAACACTTCTTCAGTGGATTTTGGCCGTGTTGGTTATCTGCATACAATTGGTTCTCACTCTTCTTGTAGTTGTTATCAGAATGAATCCAATCTGTAGAAAAATGTGCTGTTTCCCACAAATATTTGTTTAATATGAATGCCATTTACTGTAAAGTGTATTTCTATTTCCCAAGTTTATCTTTTAAGTGTTGTTGCAATGAATATTTGAAACTTTTACTGCAGTAATTGCAAGTAACAATTTTCCTAATATTTACACATCAAAAATTCAAAGACAGGAAGTTTTAAATTAGGATTTCTCACTCCAAATGTCTAAATGTCATGGAGTACTGTGTGAAACTATATTAAATCCCATGTTCATTAATACAAACCAGATCACATTTAAGAAGGAAGAAGGAAAGAATAGGCTATATTTCTACATTAAATATAACATTTGTGATGGCTATCCCCTTTGTCCTTCTCAATCTAGTGACCAATGGTAATTTTTCATTACATATTGCCTTACTCTGGCAATATGTTAGACTGACCTTTTGTACATAATACACATTTTGGAGTGTTCTTCCCCCAGCTGTATGTCAGAAGTTCATCTGTGAATTTACTAAGTTTTCTGCTCTTCAGAAGTAAATAATGCCTTTAGGGGAAAAAATCATCTACACACACACAGAATGTCGAATTTTTTTTTTAAATGTATGAAGTACAGCTTCTCTACATTAATTAAATATCTCTATTCTTACTACAAAAGAGAGTTTCCATAAAAACTTGTGATGAAACTAAATCATAGTATGGTTTAGTTGGAAGGGACGTCTAAAGGTCATCTACTCCAACCTCCCATAGATTAAGCCTAGATGGATGGGTGGTAGAATTAGCTCTTCCTGTTTACTATTACATGAATGATTAACGGAGGATAGCATCTCTGTGGGTAATGAATACAAGGTTCTGATTCAATGAAATACTTCAAACTCATAAAATTAGTAACAATATCCTGCACTACAGCAAAACGTATGCACTGAACCATATTCCCACAAAAGCAGAAAAGAAAAAGGAGAAAAACAACTTTCATTTTGATACTGTTCTCTACATTCTTTACATTTTCCAGAGTCTAGAAAGTAATTCCTAATGATTAGTTCCAAAATGGTAGCCTGTATTTCCAAAGATTTCTTTTTGTGACAATAGGCTATAAAGTCCTCACACAATTTTTTTCCTGCCATCTGGTTCACCGGGTTTTGATTACAAATAAAGTAAGGATCCTACATTCTGTATTTTATGTTAGTTCAAATCAATCTGTCCAAGAAAGATCACATATTCAATCATAAGTTGGACTGAAATAAAATACTTTCTATATGCACAATAATATCAAGTAATGAATTTTTCCTGATATATGTAAACATTGAACTTGGTGATCTAGTAATGACATTTTCTTTAAATTCCATACAGGTAATAAAATATTCCCTGTATTGACACATCTTAAGCTGCTATTAAAAGGCAATTTCAAATGTCAAACAATCTACACTAGCTCTAACCCTCTGTAGTTGAAAGAATTGCAAAGAGATCACTTGAGATAACCTCAATAATTGGTTTCAAAACTGTATATGCATTTTAGAAACCTATTATAAGGTTTAGAAACCTATTATAAGGAAAGGAAATCCAGGGCAGATAGATGAAGGAAAATTTTCATTTCTTGTTCACAGGAAGTTATATTCTCCCTCTCCATTCAAAGTCAGGTGTGTCCTGGGTTGGCCATATGACCTGTTTGTATCCCCAATCGTCCTCTTGCTTATGCTGGACATTAAGTTCTGCAGCTTTAAGTTGGTCCAAGGAAGACAGTGAGAGTGAAGGTGGAGGAAAAAAAAACACTCGCCGTTTGTCTGCAGGATACTACGAACCAAGGCCGAGAGAGCGGAGAGGCTGCATTCCAGCAGACAGCGTTATCTCTTTTCTTTTTATTTTTACTCTCTCTGGTGTGTGGGTGCTGGACGAGCTCACAGCGGAGGGTTTTTCCTCGGATTTTTCCCGGCTTTTTGCAGGGAGAGACTTTGTTTCTTTTGCTGGGTATTTTTTCTTTTTTTCCTCTTCCTGGGACTGGCTGGCATTGTGTGGGCCCAGGACACCAGGGAACCCCCGGGGGGCCCCCCCTCCTCGCCGACTCCTACAGCCGGGCCCGGCAATCGGCCCCCCCACTGGAGAACTGAACCGGACTCAGACGGACTCTGAATCTACCATCTCTTCAGAGGAAGGAGAGGTTTCATTGTTTTCATATTATCCAAATTTTTCCTATACTTGTAAATATTCTATTTGTTAAATAAATAGTTTTTTCCACTTTTCTCTAAGGAAATTCTTCCCGGACCTGTAGGGGGAGGGGCGATTGGAATCGGCTCTTCCTAGAGGAGACCCCACAGAGGTTTCCTCCTAAATATTTGCCCTAAACCAAGACAAGGTGAAAACATATATAATGCTGATAGTAAATAGCACATGTAAAACACTGTATTATTGTTGGTCACTAGGTCTTTTTATCACTAGATTCTGTTTATTTTGAGGTTTTTTTATATTTTTTTTCTCCTGTCTATACCAGAGAAGCAACTCCACTTGATTTCATCATGAGGTGATGCCTCTGCCTCATAGGTTACAGGTACCCATGCTGTTCAACAGTTGATAAGGTGCTGCCTGAAAAAGATGGAAAGAGATTTTTAATTTATTTTTTGAATGAAAAATGCATATTTCTCCTGATTTATATCAGATTGAACATTATTTTCCTATGCACTTAATAATTCTTTTTTGTACTAAACTATTTTTACTTTTTGCTAAAGAAAGTAATATGCATTTTATTTGTCTCTTACATACAAATGAACATATAGTATATATATATATATGTATATGTATATTACATAAATATGTAATATACATATATTAATGGTTCCATCCTAGACCATTGTCTGTCTACAATTTTGCTTATTTACAGTTGTACTATTTAAATTTGAGCCTCCCTCCAGAATTTGTTCTTGGTTTTATTTTTTAATAGAATGGCCCACCCAGGGGAACTAGTACTGTAAAACCAGATTCTGAACTGCTAGAATTAACTTGACATCTCAGTTGAATGACTTTCAATACAAGTTGTTGCAATACTTTTAAAACATCCTGTGCAAGCCAGGATGTTAGGAAAAGGGACTTCCCTCTTTACTTTTTATATTTTGGTAAATAGAAACTGAAATTCTCCTTCCTCGTAGAACTTTTTAAAGATATTTATTAATGGGTAAGATAGGTGTACCTTTAACCAGAAATATTAATACTAGTTTGAATTATTTTCTATCTGTGCACCTTATGAAAAATGAAGAAACACAATTATACCCATTCCTCCAATTTCCCAACAGACTTCTTCTCAACTGTCAGCTTCTAATTGCTTTCATTTAGTTTAGAACAAAACAGTAAAATCTGCAATTCTTTCAGCATTAGTTACTCAACTAATATAAATAGTTCATTTTATAAATAGTGTTTAAAATATGCTAAAAGGTTTTCTAAAACTACTCTAATCTTTCTGGAAAAGCGTACCTTTTATTTTTTAATTCCTTTATCAGAGCAACCTTAATATTTGGGCAGACTAGATTAATTTCTTAATTTCTTATCTACTTACCAAGCTCTTCTTTCCATCTATTTGCATTAGCAAAACCACCTTTCTGATTGTAGAGACATTAATCTATACCCTAGTGCAGCAGCCACTAAGCCACAAAGCCAACATTTGACAGGTCCAAGTACCTACTTACCAGAATAGAAATAACATGTTACCTGTCCAAGTTGATTCTAATTTTGCCCATGCCATTTTTTATTGTCACACTAATTTTTGCCTCTTTATTCCTTGAGGGATTTTTTTGTCATAAAAGCAACAATCTGATTTCTTTTGCTTCACAGGATATGAGGATTTTCCTTGTGAGAGCATTTTAGGCAAAATATCCATCAGAAGAGTAAATAGTGAAGTGTACTCAGAAGTGAAATAAATTGTTTGCAGAGGATTTCTGTACAAAAATGTATCTGAGTTAATTCAAGCACATCTATGGGACCTCAAAAAAAGGTTAGATGACTCCATGTCATCTGAAGAAAGGAATGAGAGCACTGGTGGGAACCACAACACCAGACTGAGATGAAACAATGCAGGTGTTAGAATCTCTCATTGCTAATATCTGAATATAAGCTTGTAAGTAGAAGGGAAGGTTACACTGCACATTGTTATATCATGGAAACAGGTTTTCTTCCAAGGCGATGGACATTCAGTATACAGTTATCAATTTTTAACATTTTGTTTAATGGGGTAATATCAGACTGGTGACCTGTCACAAGTGGGTTTCCACAGGACTCTGTCTTAGGTCCTGTGCTCTTCAATATTTTCAGAAATTACTTGGACACCACACTGGAATGGATACTGAGCAAATTCACAGATGATACAAAACTGGGAAAAGCTGTTAATTCCCTTGAAGGCAGGGAGGCCCTGCAGACAGACGTCAACAAATCCCAATGAACAATCCCAAACAATATGAAGTTCAGGAGGGAAAGTGCCAGATTCTGTTCCGGGAATGGGGCAGCCCTGGATGTATGGACAGGCTGGGGAATGCAGTCCTGGAAAGCAGTACCATGGAAAGGGACCTGGGGGTCCTGGTCAGTGGCAAGTTGACCATGAGTCTGCAGAGGTCTGGCTGCCAGAAGAGCCAACCCTGTCCTGGGGGGCATCAGGCACAGCATCACAAGCCAGGCAAGGGAGGGGATTGTCCTGCTCTGCTCTGCATTGAGGCAGCCTCATCTTGAATATTGTCTGCAGTTATTGGTGCCACAATATAAGAAAGACATTAAACTATTAGAGAGTGTCCAAAGGAGGGCAGTGAAGATGGTGAAGGTCCTTGAGGAGAATATGAGTAGTGGCTGAACCAAATTGATGTGTTCAGCCTGGACTGAGGAGACACCACATTGCAGTTACAACTTCCTTCTGGGGGAAAGAGGAGAGGCAGACACTGATCTCTGTGTGGTGAGCAATGACAGGACCTGAGGGAAAGGCTGAAGTTGTATCAGGGGAGGTTTGGGTTGAATATTAGAAAAAGATTCTTCACCCAGAGGGTGGCTGGACACTGGAACAGTTCCCCATGGAACTGACCACTGCCTGTATCAAGCCTCACAGAATTCAAGAAGTGCTTGGAAAATGTCTCTCAGGTACATGGTGTGACTCTTAAGGATGGTCCTGTGAAGGGCCAGGAACTAGACTCAGTGATCCTTGTGGCTCCCTTCCATCTCAGCATATTCTGTGATTTTGTTCTTTTTAAATTATGATACTGTAGTTGAGGTTGTATTTGAATATTTCAACATTAATATTTTAGCTTATGTTAGAGAGCAAGAAAATTCCTTCCAAAGGGTAATTGTCATGGTTATGTTGACAGCCTAATACATGAATATTAGCCCATGCATAATATGGTTTACTAAGTCCCACTGAAAGGGAAATCCGAATAATTTTTATATGGCCAATCAATTTATCTTGGCACCACAACTACCTACTTTCTTCAGATGTTCACTATTCTGACATGGTCAGTTAAACCATGCTTATTCTGACAATATATTGCACCACCCTCCTAGCTCAAACTGTGTGTACTATTAAACTGTTCTTTTAATTCATGTACACCCTGTCACAAGAAACACTCAAAGTTTGGGATTTTTTTCCCTATCTTTTTGCTAGAACAACTATAAAAAAATTTCAACTTCCCCCAAGAAATCCAACCAAACAAACAAAACCAGAACACAAATTATTGGCACTTAGAAACCTTCTGTCATCCTGAAGTGTCTTGTGCACATGAAGCATTCTAGGTTTTTAAGGTCTTTAAGCAAAAAAATAAAGCCAAACCTAAAGAAATGAAGAAAGGGGAAGAGGAAGGGGAAGAGGAAGGGGAAGAGGAATGGGAAAGGGAAGGGGAAGGGGAAAGGGGAAAGGGGAAAGGAGAAAGGGGAAAGGGGAAAAGGGAAAGGGGGAAGGGGAAAGGGGAAAGGGGAAAGAAAATATAAAAGAAAATAAATCCTTTAAAGTTGTGTCCTATACTATTTAACTCTGCAGTCCAAGACTGCAGGCTATAGATCAACAGTTTGATGGTTGATTTAGCAACGGATAACACTGTCTCCTTAGGAAAATTTCAGAATATTTCAGATAATAAAATATAAAATTATTTTTCATATAAATCACAGCTGATGAAAAATTTATTATATATTCAGTCTGGTTTTGGAAGCAATTAATTTACTCCAACTGTGTTCATGATCATCAAGGTCTTGATTGAAGAGTTACTAGAGACAGTGTGAAAAAAAAAATGTTTTAATTCATAACGGCTTGATTCTAAGTCTTAAATCCATTCAGTCACCAGATGATACAGTATTATTGATTCTGCATCTTAATTTTTAGAAGACAATGGCAATTAACTTTAAATGTTAAATGTAAAAGATTGTTCAAAGATGTTTAGTGGATGCTAATGCAATAATAGCAAATTTGAAAAAATAAGGAACTTTACATACTAAGAAAATTATATTTGAAAAGCCGATGTGGATTTTTTTATTTGCTTAATAATGTTTGGGTTTTAAAATTTAGAAATAAAAGTATTTTCATTTAATGTGGGATTGTCTCTGGTTTGAATGTATGGGTTCTTACTGTTTCAAAATGCATGGTTTGGATTAGGCAAAATAATTAAATGGAGGATCTTTTAAATAAGTAATTATGATTTTTGTTGAAATTAACAAAGAGTATCATGACTATGTATAAATATCTGTAATTATCAATTTATTTGGAGAAACTTAATTAACAAATAATCTTACTCCATGATGGCAAGAATGACATAAGGAAAAGATCATAATTCTATATTCAAAATTAATCTGCTGTTAGCTGTTCTATACTAAAATTTTATTTCAGTATTAAATCTATAACTCCAAACTATATATGTATATATATTTTACATTAAATTAACTTAAAAAGTCAATTACATGTAAAATATTTTAATGCCTGTTTTAAGCTCTATTACTTTTATATAATATTTGAATATATTGTTTGAATAGCTATTAGTGGTATAATTCACTGAAATCTGTCAGATGAGGTTTGATCCATATCAGTTTTCATATAAGTGTATTACGAACTGCCTTTGTAGAAAAGTAAATACAATAAAAAGGGGAAATATTGTCTCTAGCTATGTATGTTGTACTGCCTTAACAATAATTTATGTAGTGATTTTTTTTTTCATATAGTTAATTAGAAACATCTTATGTTCACTCATACAAATCATGCCTTTGGTATTCTTGAAACAACACATAGAAAGAGTACATCAGACATATCCGTAATTGGCTGATTAGGACAGGATTAACACTTTTCAAAGTACTATATTCAATGAAGTTATTAATTTTCTAAAGGAAGGAACCATTTTCATATGCAAAATATATAAAAGTTCTTTTCCTTAGAGTTTTCTAATTGCTCTTCATTCTTTGTTTCATTTTAATGAAAGATGCAACCATTTCTCAATCCAGAAAGTAATGAGACCTTCAGAACTCCAAATTCCATCCTCTTTCTATGTGTTACGGCTGAGGATAGACAAGATTGTGAGATGGCAATGGGTTCCACTTGCCCAGGAAGGTGGCCTTTAGCAGATCGAGTGCTCCTCAGGGAGTCGGCAGCCACCTCACACTCACAGGCCCTGGCACTCATGGGGAACTCTGGCCAACTTGGTCCATGCTGGAGGGAAAACAAGCAGGGCATAAGCAAATCTCCAGGATGTTCCTGGAGGACATCAATGACAACTTCTTGACTCAGGTGAGAAAGGAATCAAAAGAGAAGAACTTTGCAGGACCTTGGACTCACAAACTTGACTACCCTTACTCGGCACATAGAGGTGGAAGGCAGTCTTAGCTGCAGTGACCATGAGATGATGGAATTACAGACCCTGAGAGGAGGAAGCACAGCAGAAAGTATGATCACAGTGTATGACTTCAGGAAGGCAGGCTTTGATCACTTCCATGATCTTTTTAGCATAGTCCCAGGAAATAAGGTCCTGGAGGGAAGAAGCACTTGAGAAAGCTGGTTAATATTCCGGAATAACCTGCTCCAAGTTCAAGAGCAGTCCATTACAGCAAGGAATAAATCAAACAAAAAAATGCCAAGCCTATCTGGCTGAAAAAGTAGCATCTATTTAAAGACAAAAAGCAGGCATTCAGAGGGTGGGTGCAAAGATGAGTACTCTGCGACTAAATGGCAAATTAAAAAGAAACTAAATTTATGCAAATGTTCAGCAAGGATAGACAAGATGATTCAAGTAATTCTAAAACTATTTGGCTTAATACCTTATTTCAGGTATATTAATAGAAATCCTGATAGAGAATCGTATAAGGGATTAAAGGAAAAGAATTAATAATAATTAGAATGGCTTTTTAGATAATATTTCTTCTAAAACTTGGCTCCTTTTTTTCTGACATAGACACAATTGATTGGAACATTGGTCAGCTCACAATTAAATGTCACAGTTTTGATATTTTGATTTTAAAGATCTATTATGCTTTAAGAAAAGCAGGGTTGTGAAGATGATTGAGGCATTGGACAAGGGAAGAAGTTACGAGAATCAGACCTTGAAGAGGTTGAGAAGAGCTTGTCCAAGTTATGGAGTATCCTCTCAGCTTGATAATGTTCCAAACCTGATTATACATGGCCCTGAGCAAGGTACTCTGGTTGCCCCCATTTTTAAGCAGGAGAGTTTGGACTGTGCAGTCTCTGAAAATATTTTCAAATATCATCCACTCTGGGATTCTGTAAATACTAGTAGATATTACTTGAAATAAGCCCTTTTGGACTGGTATATTTAAAAACATAGTCGTCAGAGAAGAATAATATTTTAATAACTCTTCTTCTAAGGAAAGTCAAAACTGATTGATATTAAAACCAAACCTGTTAACATTTTAATCTATGCTCTTGAAGTAGGTGTCAGTTCAATGTTGATTACATCTCCAGATGGTGCAAAGATTGACAGAATGATAATTAATCATGAGGAAAGAGTAATCGTATAACAAATTTTGTATTGAAGCATGAACTCATCTAATTTGAAGGATAAAAAAGAAAATATTTTAAGACTAACATATGGAAATTATAACTAGATTAAGAAACAGTATCATGAAAAGTTGTGACTAGAACAGGCTCTAGGGTTGATGTGATACCCTGTGCAGAACTGCAGAAAAGCAGTATTTAAAAGAATACATAGGAAAAAAAGGAAAATAAAAGTTGAGGAGATTTGTCACTAGAGTTTATTGTGCACATTTTTAATGACTGACATAAAAGATTTTAAGAAATTGAAAAAAATATCAAAAGAAATAATATGGTTCTAACATCTTGTGAGAAATAAGACAGATTTCTGTAGAACTCAACAGAAAATGTAATTTTGAAAAAAAACCATCTGGTTTAACTGAAAAGCTCAAAAACAAATTAAGTCTAAAGTTGATTTTTTTGGTTGGGTTTGTAGGGTTTCTTGGGTTTTTGGAGGTTTTTTTTTTGGTTGTAGTTGATAGTTTTTTTTAAGAATGTTGAACTTCTCTAAAGAAAAAACATAAGAAAGGTGAAATACCTGCATTTTGATAACTTCAAAATGTATGAGATAATATCCTGAATGCAGTTCTGACTATAATATGTGATCATGGGTTCCATACCCATACTACTGAACAAAATATAAAGCAAGATGAGACACAGGATATGGGAAAAACAAACCTAGATGCATCTACTTGTCTTATACTCTGTGCCTTGACTTAGGTTAACTAGTAAAATCAAGCAATTTTCTACTTGTTTATATAAATATATTTTGTGTGCAAATATTGTGATCCTTCTGAAGCCTCAAAAATAATATTTTCCAGTATAAGACTAAACATTTCTAAACAGAAAAATCTTCAAGCACTTTCCAAAGGAAGAAGAAATAAAACTAAGTCTTATGTCTTACAAGACAGTGTTACTATGAACCATTATTCTAGGAAAGATATAATACAAAAAATCGACTTGGTTGAAATTCACATAATTTTATTCATAAGTTAGTTTCCACTGTATAAAGACCTTTATATAATCCAGTTGGACTTTCTGGATAACACAATTTACAATAATTTACTTTTATCAATCTTATATTACTGTTACAAACTGTGTTAGAGTAAAGCTTAAGCTTCATAAGATGCTTCATCATATTGTGACATTATTAAAAGATTGACACCCCAGTGTAACACTTCCTGTTTCACTTTTCCAGTATTGCATACTGTCTGTTTTCAGCTGGGATAGAGTTTGTTTTCTTCTCAGTAGGTGCTACTGTGCTATGTTTCGGTTTAGAATGAGAATAATATTGATAAACACACTGAAGTTTTGATTATTATTAAGCAGTGCTTACCCTGAGGACTTTTCAGCGTTGCACACTCTGTCAGTGAGGAGCTGCACAAGAAACTGGGACCAAGCATAGCAAGGCCAGCTGATCCAAACCGATCAAAGGGATATTCTATACCAGAGACCATCATGCCCAGGATATAAGCTGTTTTATACTGTAACATAATCTCTTTAATAAATTAAACACAGTTAGATTATCTTAACAGTTCTTGTCTTGAAATGTTATTTATTAATTATACTATATTTATATATACACCACTAGAACCATATTTACTAGTTATTGTATCATCACTTTTATTGTCTTCAAAGCTTCAGTGCTTTTGCTGTAGATATTAAAACAAAAAAGCTTAATATTGGTCTTCACATTATCAACCTGCTCACTATTCTTTTATTGGTTCAATCAACCAAGATATGAATTATCAGTCTGTCCTAGCATTAAACAGAGTCCTTATGGGTTTTTTTTATTGTCCAGCATGTCACATAAATCACTTTTAGAGCCTGTTCCTCAGTGTAATGTTCAGTGTCCTGTTCAACAGGTTTCAAACATCTGATATATTATCCTAGATCTTATTTTATATGATATTCTAGAGCTTGTCTGGTAGGCAGTTGCTGTTGATGCAGAGATCTTCCTGAGTAAAAACCACTAAGGGATCAAAGTCACAGCTTCTGCAATATTGACTTCAATGGAATGATCTTAAAATAATTAGACCTTCCTCTATCCACTACTTCTGAGTTACTGGGTATGATGAAAAATTGTAGGCATAGAAGAGCATATGAATTCAACTTTTTCCCAATAATTCTGGTAAATCTTCCAGTACCAAGGTGTATATTTCAAGTCTACAGTGTTCATTGTTAAAGAAATTATGATAAATTATTTAAATTCCTAAATGTAATAATTATACATAATTATAAATTATCATCCTAATTCTATAGATAGTGAACAAAGACAGAGAGATTAACATATAAAAAGAACTCACTGAGGAAAGAGTGAATCTTGTTCATGGTTTTTGGTTTTGTTTTTTCATTCAGTTAATAGAGTACTGTGGATTTTCAGCAGGTTCTCTGTCAGTAACAGCAATCCTTTCAGATCATCAGTTTTGTTCCAACCTTGGGTAGCTCAATGTGGGCTTCTCCAGTCTGCCTTAACTCAGGATTTCTGACAGTCTTCCACCTTCATTCACTGCTCACACCCAGTTCAGCCCACCTCGAAATTTGTATCCCATTCTAACAGATTAACAGTGCAGAGGAGACAAAGCTCCTTCCACCTCTTTGTGTGCAAAACTTTCATTCTCTGAATAAAAAAAGGCACTGCTCATTTCCAGGGCACAGGCTGCTTAGTCTGCATGGCATCAGGGCCAACTTATTTGTGATGTTCTATCAAGAACTAGCTGAAAACAAATAAAGTTCAATTTTTCCCATCCACAGTTAAGATTTTTATAGGAGGGGCCAATAGGGAAAACCCCTTCCTTCAAAGTGCAACTTTGAAATTCAGCATTGCTACCATTTATCAAAAATACACAGAGAAGAAAAAAAACCCCAAACCAATCCAACAAGAAAACACCAAATTCCAACATCCCTATAAATCTCCTAAAAATATTCTGTATGCTCATGGATTGGTTTTAAATTTTCAGAAATAAATGTAATTTATCGTGACCTAGAAATGCAGTGAATAATGAAATCCAAACAAATGTTTAAAGAAAATTTTCTAATATATGGAAAGAAAAATTGCAATAGCTTTATGTTGTCATTAAATAAAGTACCCAAAAAACTCAGCAATGAGGAACAGAAATTATTTCAAATGATAATAAGTCAAGAACATTGAGAACATAATTTGCAATGCTTTTCTGGTATTACAGTATTATTAAGTAAACCATGAAATGCCACACAAGCTGATTTCATGCTGAGACTACCTTTATAGTTACTGATGACTTAGTATTTCCATTCAATTATATAGGTGAAAGTCTTTAATAATTGCTATCAATGACAGGAGTGAACTTCAAATAGCTCTAAATAAGATATTAATGCTGCAATTATACAGAAGCATAACAAAAGTAACTTTTTAAAATTCTCATGGGATTTGTGCTTATTATCATCAAATTTATGATTAACTAAAAATGCCACCACTATTAATTCATTATATGAAACATCTTCTTTAAATGCCTGACAAAAATTTTGAATTCATATTTCATCCACAACCATTGGCTGTAATTTCCTGCATTTGTGCAGTTCTAAAATTACATTTTAATATTGAGACTAGTAAAAGGAAACTATAGTTTCAGAAATAAACATTCAGTTTATCCAGATATCAAACAGTTAGATGAATTCCCCATTCATAACATTCAAAACATCCAGTGTTTCTCCCATAAAAATGATATGGGAAAAAATCAAGTCTTCTATGAATCTATTTTCATTGCATTTTTGACTACAACTTTTGCAGAGCACTTGACACTCTAAGACTACCTCCTAAAATATGTACCTTAGCAGCGTATTCCATACATCTATTTATGAGCATTTAGTTTAACATTCTAACATATTTTAAAGCCCAGAGTTATTGAAACGGCAGTAAAATGTGCAATAAAAGAGCATCAGTTACATGAATGTAAATTAAAACACTTTCTCATAAAAATGTAAAGCAGTATTACTTGAAGTCACAATTTGGAATGAGAAAAACTCACTACATATTTAATTTGTAAGGATGCTTGCTACAGTTACTTCACAACTGTTTGTTACAATGAGGAATAGTCTTACTATCTTATCTTTTTGGATTTCTATACCTAAATTCCCATAATCATCTGGTCTCTTTTCTCGGAGCCAAGGCTAATATCATTTCTATAAAGGTTTAAGGGTAATATAAGAGATATAATTAGAACATCATGAAGTTCAAATTAATGATCCAACCATATAGTGATTCATGTCTGTCTCTCCTTTTTCCCAGCTCTAGAACAGTATTGTAAGTGGTACTAGGTAAATTGTTTAACAAAAAAAAAAAAGCAAAGGGTAGTTTATTGTAATAAGTCATTTGGCTGAGTAATGAAACAAAAAACTCAAACCAAACCAAACCAAACCAAACCAAAAAACCCTAACCACAAACTAGCAATAGTAAGGAAAAGAGGTAGCTAAAAATGAGAACTAAAATAACTGAGAAGTTACTCACTGAGGATTTTAGGTAGTCTCTTACCCCAGATCATTATTTGTGATCAGCCATGGGCTGCCTTCTCTTCAGCTTATACCAATATGTTCTTGTGCTCTTCACTTGAGCTTGAAGACATTTCAAAAGATTCAAACAACTCAACCTAAACCACAGAAAAGGATTCACCACAGAGAAAGATTTTAAGCACTTTTCTGTTTAGTAACAGTCTGGAAGATGAGTTTTCATCATTTCTGATGATTGTGCTAATCAATAGGGTCTGTGCTGTCAAAAATATGTTTCATTTGGAAGTGGCTGTGGTTATTGCAATGAAAGTTGGGTTTTATCAAGTTTAAATTTATTAAAAAATTTGCCAAGCACACTTCCTAAAAAACTTGCCTGTCAGTTAAGGAAAAGTGTAAAATTTTCTCAGTGTCACATACACATTTTGTATTGATTAGAGCCAAAATAAGAGCTTGATCTAGAAGCATTTGAAATTAATTAAAAACCTTGTTCCTTTCACTTCTGAATCTGTTTTATTTTTTTGTTATTAATGCTATTATTGTTATTATTACTAATAATAATAATTGTTATTGTTAATTTTCCATCAAATTAAAAACCACAATCTCTGAATTCCAATGGCTTCTTGAAGAGGTAAAGAAAATTTCCCTCATCTTGCCAGAACTCTGTGATAATACAAACTCCTGTCTTTCTTTACTTATTGATCTTAACTTTCAGCCTGAGAAGCCATTTCCTCTAGTGAGAATCAAATTAAAACATAAATAAAGATAAATAAAGATAAACTACAAACTAAAAAACATAAATAAGCATAAAACTAGCACACAAGGGCAGAGGTAGGAAGCAATGTCTCCTACTCTCCTCCATCACACCTCTTTCCCACTATCACCATTCCTGTTGCCGTTGAAGCAGATGAAGAAAAACGTATTTTAAAAAAGTTGATTTGTTCCAACTCCAACATCTGCAGATGCAATAGTCTGAGTCAGACAGAGACACAAAAGGAGCCATTATTTCAAAAGATTGTTGCATGTCAGAAAAGATTTCTGAATGTCAGAAAAAAAAAGGAAAAAAAAAGTTGAGGTACAGTGTAAACCAGCAAAGAATAATAAGCAAATATTAGTGAAAAGGAAAATGATTTAAAAATTTGTTAGCAGTTAAAATGTTTCAAGAGGGCTTTGTTTTCCAAATGAAAATTTAGTTCACTTGATACATATTTTACCTGGTGTGTTGCCATTTCATAGTTTTAAGTAGAAGGTAATTTCTGCATGCTATTAATTTCTAAATCAGCAGCACAGAATATATGAGTAGATAGTAACTGACTCCTTGAATTTCAAGTTTCAAGAATAAAAATGTGATAAGTGCTTGTTAAACTGACACTCTATAGCTTATCTCTAGAAGGTGCTCCATAGCCCCAGGCTATATGAGTGAAGATTAAAAAATTACTGTAGGCACTTGTTTTGCTCTGAATATGTGTTAGCTCAGTATAGGACAGTATATTATGTTTGTAATCAAAGTGTTAGATGATCTTATTTGTCCCAAGTTCTGCATCACGTGCTTTTGCCACTCCTGGTAAGAAAGACGACACTTCCAAATCCACTGGTATTTTGTACTAAGTAACTCCATTTTTTTATACTATGCACTAATTAGTGCATAGTTTTGTAAAAAAATCAGATGGATATTTGCAAAATTTCAATGTGACAAACACATGCATCTAAGGCTGGGAAATAATAACAAAATAATAATTAAAATAATCTCTTGTTCAATTGACTTCCATCTCACAAAAGAAAACACATGGAATCATGGTCAGAGGTGCCACTGCAGAGAATTGTCCTACCTCTGTTCCCAAGATGAAACAATATTTCATTTAGCAATGATTTTTATTGGCAATGACAGACAGACACAGACCTCCTGCTACCTACTTGACTCTAAGTCATTATGTCTCCTATGTGCAAACTGTGTAAGCAAAAGAGGTGTGGAGATAGGAGCTGGTTTCCAATGGCTATTAATTCACCCCAGCACCTGTCTTTTTTTAAGACATAGGCATCTCAAACCCACATTGTCCTGACTGGCTTGACAGAGAGCTGTGGAAGAATAATGTGCTTAGCTTTGGGACATGAGCAGCCTGCAGAAGTATCATAATCTACATTCTCTAGAACTTTTGGAATTGAAGATATTTGAGTTTGGATTTTAATTAGTGTGCATTGTTCAGATACATCAGTAAGTATAGTATACATGGTTTATATCAGTAAGTATATATTGTTCAGATCTATAAAATGTTCATCTCAAGCTAGAAAATCTTATTGGTATTGAATATTATCTATTAATGATGAAAGAAAATACTAACTGTACACAACTAGGTGAAAGGCTAAGACTAGCAGGTTTATCTGAAAACGGATGCTTGTTTTGCATTGAATAGTGTTTTAAGGCACTTTTACAGATGATTAGCACACTTTGAAACACACCTTCAGGTGACCTGAAAGCTCATTTTCAAAGACTAAACTTTTAAAATAGACTGTAAACCTTCCTTCAGAGTTAAAACTGCATGACCATTAGCATCAGAAATAAAAGGAAGTGAAACAAGTCTTGGCTTGTAGTTTCCCTCAGGGTTTTGGTATGTACTGGATATCAATCAGATCAGAAGATGGATTTGACAGATATAAATTAATAAATAGCTGTTGGATTTTTAATCTGTTTCTTTAGTGACTCTTGAGTAACAGCAGTGTGATACACGGAACACTGGAAGTGATGGAAAAATCACCTTGAAAGTGACCCATAGTTCCTGGAAATATTTGAAAATCAGCTGGATAAATGTCCTGAAAAGAATATAGATATAGATTTTTTTGTGTTTTGGTGTGTGTTTCTCCACAGAATATTCAGATGTCATGCTGATCTTATAAACACTTTTAAGAATATGTTAATTACTTGAGTCTGAAAACTTACTTTCTTCTGTGGAATTAAAAATCAATTGGAGACAATCACATTAAAACTCTCAATAATTCAATATTGTTAGAGAATATATTTTTAATGTTGCATTCCTTTCCCAAAAGAAAGAGTAAAAACTAACTTTATCTATCTCAAAAATCCTTAATTTTCAGTTCAGCCAGGACAGACCAACACTGACAACACCATCTGATCCTGGACTAAAACAAAATCCCTTAGTACTACTAAAGATTTCACAAAAAAAGTAAGACTACAATTAGATGAGCAGTGGTTCACAAGACAGACGTAGAAGCAGTTTGTAATTGTGAAGTTGTATTGAACAGAGATCACATTAATTAATGGTATTTTCCATAAGGAGAGCAGGCCAGACACTGGGTAATTTCACATCTACTTCATCAAGCCCAATTTAATTTGGAAATTTAAAGATTTAAATTTAGAAGTAAATTACTCAATTGACCCAACTGAAATTCCTAAGAATAAAACAGTTAGACACTCAGAAGTTTTTTAATAGTTGTCAGAGCACAGACAGATATTGAAGAACTGAGATCAGGTTGTTTATGAGAAAAGAAAGGAAAGAAAAAGAAAGGAAAGAAAAGGAAAGAAAAAGGAAAGAAAAGGAAAGAAGAGAAAGAAAAGAAAAGAAAAAAAAGAAAAGAAAAGAAAAGAAAAGAAAAGAAAAGAAAAGAAAAGAAAAGAAAAGAAAA